>JASKGM010000005.1:9357916-9425592 GCA_034509205.1 Ceratonia siliqua
ACTGGGTCCTCCGCAATCCCGTTATTGTTGATTTGTCCCCGCGAAGCATTGGCTTGGGGGCGGATCTCCAGGAATCGAACCCCTCCCCCTTCAGGGATCGCAAGGGTGATCCTGATACCACTTGAGATATAGCTTAAGTGGTACCAGAATCTCCCTTGCGATCCCTGAAGGGGAAGGGGTTCGATTCCTGGGGAGCCGCCCCCAAGCCAATGCTTCGCAGGGACAAATCAACAATAGCGGGATTGCGGAGGACCCAGTCCTCAATAGAAACAAGATGCAAACAGTATAATTTGGACTGTGGTTTTGGTTTGTGTGTTGTAAACATACTGAATGCAAGTGACTTAATTGGTAAAATTGGAGTAACTTCGACCCGTTTCCAGTTCCTATTCTTTCATTTTTTGTTGTGGGTTAAATTGGCATTCAAGTAAAACTTTCAATTTCATACGTTGATTTTCTGCACCCTACTGATTGAATATGATTAGGATCGTAAAGCAAGCAGTTCTTTCACACGTAGTGGTTCCATGATCTACACCATGACCCCTTCAATAGAATCATTGTCTAAAAGATTAAGACCTCAATTTTCTTTATTGGCTCATTCTTTCGTTTTGTTAACTTTTCCTTTTCCCTCCATCCTTGAATGAATGACGTAATTCTTTTCCCTGCCACTTCAATTACATGCTTTGAAATATTAATGTATGAGTACTAGCCATCTGTGAGCTCTAAATATGGAATACAATTGATTTTCAGTCTTTTAAAAGTCTTGTGAGATATTATTGTATTGTTACTAGCCTTTCTTCACATTATTACCTCTAGATGGATGTATAGTGTACTATAACCTTTTACGAACTTACTTCCTTCAGATAAGGTGAAGCCCTCGGTGAGATCCATCTTATTATTATAAGGCGACTTAACAGTGTTAGATAACATTAGTGAAATAGATTTGCTAGGCCATTTAGTATGACTTTGACGGTATAAGATTTTACTGTACTAACTTTCCACGTAAAAGAACATGGTTTTCGGTGGTTTACAGGGGAATCTTTACGGTAGATTAGTCTCACTGAGAGTGTAGTGTCTGTATCTGTCTCATGTGCTTAGTGCTTCATTCTTATTTGCATAGGTTCGAGTTTAACTTTAGAAATAGTTGTTTCATATGGCAGTCTGAAATTATTTCGTCAGAAGTATAGTTATTAAAGAAACTGCATAAAGCACCACGCCTGTCATGAGGATCATCATATCTGAACTTTGTAATCCTCTGATAGATAACAGATTCAAAAGGTACAAACATAGCTCAATCTGTTCCTGCCAACAAGAAAAGGGACCATGGAGAGAAAGAACGAGGCCAAAATAGTAGCAATAATCCAGACACTGACAGCTTTTCTATGTTTTCATCAAGAGCTTTGACATCAGAAAAGGACAGAGAAGAGTTAGTTATATTGAAGGAGCATGTGGAGGATCTGCAGAGGAAGTTAATGGAGAAAGATGAACTTTTAAACTCAATAAATCAGGTGAATGCTCAACTTGATGAACTGAAACACCAGGCTTTAGAAAAGGACTCTTTACTCAAGTCTACTCAACAACAACGTACTGATCTACTTCTTATGTTGTTTCTCAATTATTTGGCACGATGTCTTGCAAAATTATTTTCACTTTGACCAGGGCTAACCACTTAACATTTATGATGCTCGTCACTAAATACGTACTAATCCAATGTGACTGGTAGATCATGGGTGTTCAAGGTTGGATCCTAGAATTCTAATGGATTAAAGTATGTTAGCTTTGACATAGATTCTTGTTGTGTTGGATCTACTGAAGATTAATATTATTCTTGAAATATTTCATGGTTTAGAATTTTGATGAGCATTGCCCTACTGAAATCTTTAATCCTATGAAATCAGAATATATTGAAACCAAAAATATTATGTTCAAATGTTATACTCCATTGGCCTGTTTCACCATCTGGTTTATAGGGGGGAAACAAAAGGCCATCCCTTTGGGAGAAAATTTTGAATTTTTCTCTCTAACATTAACAGGTCTCCTTTTTCACAGATTAAGCTTACAGACAAGCAGCCTGCTCTGGAAAAATTACAATGGGAAACAATGACATCCAACAAGAAAGTGTTGAAGCTCCGGGAAGAGCTACATTCCATGCAAGGAGATATTTCATCATTTATGTTGTCGCTTGAAGGCTTGACGAAATCTGACACTTCTGACTATGCTGATGATGATGACCCCAAGCCATATGATTTAGATCACCTGCCTAGTATTGTGAGTTTATGAATATTACTGTAACCAGTATGCACAGCATGATTGTTCCAAATTTTGCTGTATATGCTGATGATTGCAACAAGACAGTATGATTTGGATCACCTTCCTATTATCATGAGTCCATGAAGCTCTTGTTAACTAAAATGCATGTCACGAACTTGCAGTGCATGCACGTAAATACTGTAATGTACAAGTTCCTACATTCTCTTCATGCTTCCTGTAACATCCCTTTCTCTGAGGAGAGGGAGTGGGTTGGTTCAACGTACTCGTTTTCTATCTGGGTAAACAGAGTACATGACAAATTAAGAGACTATACCCTTGGATGTTGACCTTTTTAATTAAACGCCTATGTTTGTTTGAACAGGATGATTTGGACAAGGTGGAGATGCAAAAAATGGAAGAAGCGAGGAAAGCTTATATTGCTGCGGTTGCTGCTGCCAAGGAAAAACGAGATGTAGAATCTATTGCTACTGCTTCCAATGCTAGGTCACGTCTTCAATCATATGTTTTTAAATCCAAGAATTTTAGCCTGTGATTTTACTATCTCTTTTTAAAGTGTTACACGCTAGGTAATTTAGTTACAAATCATAACCGCACTTATTGTCTGTGAGTTTATATGCTAGCTCTTTTCAGCTTGTGCGTGGGAGAAAAGTCATTTGTGATTATATGCTTGTTTGATGCGAGCAAGTATATTGGATTGTATCATTGCGTTCATTTGTGAGGATTCTCGTTTAATAAGGGAGGACAAGATTTGTCCTGAAGGGGTCTAACTGCGTTGTGATAGCTCAGAATTTTACCAGCACTCATCAGATTTTCAGAAGCAGAGTTAAACCTTAAGGCGTTGCAGTTTTCTGTACAGGGCACTCAACATGGTTGCTGATTCTGAATGCCTAGTGGTCATCATCATGTTGGGGACCTCCGTCATTATTCACATCACTAAAGTATTACGGCTGACTTGGTACCCTACGCTTCTGAAGTTTCTTATACTATTAGAGTATTAGTTCCCAAGTTGTCTGCTGATGCCTTGTGTGGTCCTTGTAGCACACAGTGAATCTTGTGCTAATTAAACTGTCCTATAATGTAGTTAGGGAATAATTTTGCTTCTGTAAATTCTAACATTGGTTGGCATTGTTCTATATTTTATTGAAATACATTGTGGAACGATCCAATTTGATATAGTTGCCGAGTCCAAGTGAGATAGTGGATCGCTCACATGATATTCGAACGACTCTCCCAATTCACGGTCCGTGTCTCTCTCCCTTTACGCTTTTGGCAAGCATTTGTAAGCAATATGCGATGTTGAAGCGCCCAAGGCGAGCAATCAACTGTGATTCATTCAGTAAGTTTGCCACTTTTTTGGGTTGATCTATAATTGTCAGCTGCCTATACAGCCCCCCCCCCCCCCCAAAAATCTCCATGAGGCAAGAATTCATCCCCTCCCAGCAAACCTACTTTGATTATAAACTTGGGATTTTGGAAGAAATATCACATTTAAAATTACAAAATGATTCAAGATCTCAGTGAAGTGACTTTTTGTCTTACGTCTTTTCTTTCTCTTTTTTCTTTTAAATATTGAAGTTGTTGGGGCCATTTAATGATGAATGGAAGTGGCAATTCCAAGCGGACTAGATTTTTTTTTTATGGGGGTCCGAAATCCAAAACAAACAGAACCAGAATAACGATTTATTGATGAAGACCAATATAATTAGTGTGGTACAAAAAATTCATTCTTGGGGAAGAAAAATAGAAATAAAAGAATGTTCAACTTTCAGAATCTGCAACACTGAAAACGCACTGACCGGACCTTCTGCTTGCTTAGGTGCAGACCTTCTGACTTTGGCAGTTGCGCGGGGCTGCCAATCCATTCCCAACCTAACCTGTGTTGTTTACAAAAACCTCAGTTCATGACAACATTAGACAATTACTATGCTCCCTCATGTCATGAACCTAAAAATGAACAAGAATTGCACACCAATAAAATTAACTTACACGGGGAATGCAAAGGAACCTGTACTGCCTTCAGATAGATCAGAGTCCCTTGATTCTGTGGACACCATTCCACGGTCTTCAATCTCCTCAATCTGACATGGCTTTCTGATGCTGTCTCTGTGTTGCTGTCTACCCATGTATCTGATGTCCTTTTCCTCGTCCTACACAGAAATCATAGAAACAATAAATAGTTTGGTGACGCTACTGCAACAGACAAGAAGCCAGACAGAAAAAGGAGGGTGGTGGCAAATGGCAATGGCAATGCACCTCTTTACAGGGGGTTATACGATATTGATCCTGTCGATCTGTATCATTTGACCTTTCCTTGTGCATGTTCTGGTTACTAACTTGTTCTGCATCCTCACCATAGTTAAGCTGCTTTTCAATCCCAGAAAGGAAACAGATGAAGAATTCAATTTTAGATCATTTTCTTCTATTATCCAGTTCTGGTATCTAAAGCAGAACTGGTAATAACTGCGTACCTTGCGATTCACAGGCCTTGAATTTCTGGGATTTGAGTGGAGACCACTGAGAGGCTCAGACTTCACACTCTTGCCATCTTTCAGAACATCAAATGCACCATCCTCCCTAAAGCAGAAGACGATATAGTCTTCATCTGCAGAAAGTGACCAACTTGAATCATCGATTCTGTTTCCAACGGAAACCCCATCATTATTCTTTTCCATTTGATTGTTTATCTGTCTCTTTTTGTTGCATTTTTTGCTTGGCCGCGACAACTTGTTGTTATAGATACGGTTGACTCGACGGTCGTTTTTCTTGTCAAATGCCATATTTCTCACTGCCACTTGGGGTTCGTCGTCTGCAGAGAGTTCAGAAAAATCATGTTAGAATGATGATTAAAAGCGAAAGTTTGTCCTGTTCTGATATCTTAACCGTAAAGCTAACTATTCAAGCAAAAATAAATCAACTTCACTGGTCTCCGTTTACCTAAAGGCAAGCTGCAAGCCAAGAAACATGAAGCCCAGTCCCTAACTCTCCATCTGACAAGCCTCGTCATCGTCCATGGTGTGCACATGTTTGTAGTCTTTCTTTACCTCTTTCGTTCTTTAGCAGAAGGTGTTAGAGAAAGGCAAGGATACAGAGAAAGAGACAGAAGTTGAAGCATAAGAGGGAATTTAGCATTTGAATTTGAAAAAGCGCATTCATGGTCAAGGGAGTTACAGTGTTCATCCCATAATAATGAGTAATGAGTCTGTTATGCTTCTACACATAAAAAGGTGAGAAATTTGTGGAGATTTATAGTTGACAACCGTCCATAATTATGTTCTTGATTGTAGCACCAAAAACCCAGTTACCTTGTTTATTCCCTCATTGAAATTGACACGAAAAAAAGGACAGTATATGTCATTACATTTATTGTCACATTAAATGATTAAACACAACAAAGAAAGTAACACCAACACATAGTTTTAGCTCAAATTAAATCGGTCATATTTGAGTAATGGATTATGGTCACATTGTATCCTATCACCGCTTCCATTTGGTTCATGGAATATGTCCGGGCCAAACAATATCCACGGGCCAGCCGGAAAATCCCGGTGCCGCCGACGATGGGCATTTCTCTTACTTGGCTCATTACTGGGTTCCTTCCCACCACACTAATCGAGCTTCCATTATAGGGTCCACTGGTGAAACCATAGGTAAGCGTCATCAGTAGACTAAGCTCGTTGTGCTGTGATGACATAGCGTAGATCCCCTGAGCACGCCCGATCAGCGTCGAGTTCAGGTGGGGCGCCGCCGTGAGCGGGTTGTCCATCACGGAAACGGACCCAAACATGGCAGCAATTGGATCCGAACCCGTGTAGTTGGGGTTGGGGCCTGCAACCCAGACAGCAGTGGGATTTGGACCTCCAACAATGTCATGCATGTAGAACTGAATGCGGGTGACCTTAGTTTTCAAGGCCTCCGTATCGATGCTGCAAAGAGCCACCACCCAAACTGCAATTACTAGTGAAAGCTTCTTAGAGAAATCCATGGCTAAATACCCGAGAAGGGTTCTTTAATGGTGTGTGTATATATAGGGGTTTCTGGTTCAGGGCCGAGCTTAGATACACCATTAAACACGGATATGAAGTTTGGGTACAACGGGTTTAAGCGACTTGGTTAACGTGCTTGAAAAATGAAGTCTTGGCTTTTGGAGATCGAAGTCATGCCGAGTATTTGAAAATCAGGTGCTTGCAATTTGTTAGTTTGCGAAATTCTCTTCCCAATGGAAGTTTCTTCTTCTTTAATAAGAAATTTAGAATGCAACTTACGAATCACGGTGAAGAAGGAAGTCAGTCAACCCGAGAGTCCCATTCTCCTTAACTATTTTCTCGTCATCTTAGCTTTGCTTTATTGAATTTTAACTTTTTTTTAACTTCATTGTCCATGCTAGCTTGATCAATCTTGAAGCATATAGCAATTCCATATTCTGTTTTTTAGTTCTTGTTTAGTTCAGTTTTTCATCTCTGACTCAAATTATTTGGATTGGTTTTATGACATCGATTTCATCTTAGCATCAAAAGATTTTACAGCTCACACAATTCAGCCCTCTTGTCTACGTCTTCTTAAAGAATCAAACATGACGGAAGATGGGCCAAAACGAAGAACATAAAGAGACAAGTTCCATGATTTGATAGGTGGATCTTGTTATATTTATATGAATCATGGATAAGAAATTATATGCCGACTCTAATTTACATAATAACAAACTAATTATGACTTCGGTTTCCCTATATGCTCCAGAACCTTCAGAACAGGAAGATGATCAGAGTGGCCGTTGAAAATGAAGGAGAATATGTCAGGCCTTTCTAAAGAAACAGACTGGATCCAGAGTAAGCACAAGAACCAATGCAGAGAGGCCTTTGGTACTCTGGACTTTTTCCTTGAATGTATTGAGTGGGCACAACAAAAGATGGCGATGTATTTGTGGCAATCTTATCCTAAATGTAGCACAATATGGACCAAGGCCCACACTTTCGCTACCATGAACATACCCTTTACCCCTATGTAGAATTGGTAGCTCATGAAACTATACCAAATGGCATTTTTGAACTATTTGGTACAGGGGTTTTCGGGATTTGGATTCCGAAGTTGTTGGGTCGGTCATTTTTCTTATTTTTTTAACGATTATAATTATGACACATGATAAAAATAAATATAAAAAATCTTCATTTTTTCTTTCTTTTTTCTTTTTTATTTGCCGTCAATGTTGAAGTTTATTTCTTCCTCATGCATCCAAAGTTGTATCCTTTGCCCGACCCTTATTTTTTCATCTTTTTTTGTTCATTTCGTCCTACCTTGGTTTTTGCTTAATTTTACTTCTTTGGAAAGTTTGGTTTCTTATCCTTATTTGTAGTATGGTTGCTGTGAAAATTCAGGGACATTAGATATTGGTGATGGGTTGTTTTGTTTTGGTCCATATAGGAAACAGGATGGTGAACTCGCGAGACCAAGGTGAGGAGTGCAGAGGAAAGGAACCGGAGCTGGAGACACAGGAGATGACGAGACTGCCGGAGAATGCAGTGACGGGTTGAATGAGATCTGCAACGGATCCGCAGAGATAGTGATGTGAACTAACAAAGAAAGCAAAATTTGCAAGGATAAAATGAGTGTTCTATGTAGTCCTACTCTAAAGTACTCAGATGGGGAGCTAAGGAGTCTCCCAGAATTGGATTCTTCAAACATTGGCCATTCGAAATAGCACTGTCACCAGATAAATTCTGGGTTATTGCGGTTCTGCTATGCTCCATGTTCATTTCTTGCAAACCTTGTGGAAACTAGTAATGGCTGCGTCAATGAAGAAGCTTTAAGAGGCGAAGAGTGATATGAAATAACAAATGCTTGGACGAGAGGAGGGAGGGGTGGAAGATAGAGAAAAATTGGGAAAATAAATTTTTTAAACTTTTTATATATGGTTGAATCGTGGCAGTTCAAAAGGATGGGATGCTAGTCCGGGTTTCTATGCCTTGACACCTAAGAAGCATGAATAGGAACACAATGACATAACATATTCTAAAACATTTGTTTGGATGAGATAATTTAAGAGAAAAAGTAATTTTATAGGATATACTACAAAATGCTTTATTTGAACGATTAATTAAAGGATTTTAAAAGTTTCAAGTAATTTCATCATAAGATTTTATAGGATATTTCAAATGCTTCACTTAAATTTCAAATTCTTTTTCAATTGTTTCCCATTAGTAATGCATTGGCACCAAACTCAAATTTAACCTTAGCTTTTAAACCCAACTAGGACCTAAATCTAAATCCACTCCATATTTAAACTTAAATCTGGGCCCAAATTGAAAATTTTATAATTTGTCAGAGTCAAATAAACTAAAACATATATATAATATCTATTGCATATTATATAAAACTTATGTAGCAAAAATTGAAACTTCTAATTTCAAATTATATGACTAATTTTCTTGATGATTTATAAAAACTTATAATGAACAATATCATTCAATGGACCAAATCTAATCAAAATAGTTCAATATTGGTTTAAATTTTGTTAAAAGTAATGTCTATCAACGTTTATAACATTGGTCCACTTCCTTTTCCCCTTAACAAATGATATGAAAAAATATATTATGTTTTCCCTCAACATCCGCTACATTTCGAAATAGATTATTTTCATAATTAAGTCAAGTGACCCAAAGGCCAAAACCATCCAAAAAGACTCACAAATTATTCATTATTGTGATTAAAAGGATTAATTGTTAGGAGAATGATGAAGATTAATTATTCGTTTAATGAACTACATGAATAAAAAATTAGAATCTAAAAAAAATTTATGACTCAATTTTTTAACCTTTTTAGTGCAATAATGTTTACAAAAGATTTAAATGAGTGTGGTTATATTTTTCTCTTAAAATTAATTTAAAATAAATACAAATTCGTTTGTGAGAATTAATTATCCAAACATGATATTTTAAAAATGTAAGAAGTTAAATTGCTAGCAATTCAATACCCAAACATTTCAAATTCTATAAAATATAAAATCTCATGATCCAAACATATTATTTGAAGTGTCAAGTTCTATCTTGTACAAATGTTTGACACATGTCGGAGAGAACATTGCTTATTTTGTTAAAGTGTTTGTGCTTGGTTGATTGACACTTGTGAAATATTGGAAAGCAAGCTAGGCAGCTTGAAGACAATGATAAGGTACTCGAGATCTTGAGGTACGAAGATATGAAAAGGGACATTTCAGTTGAATTTATTGGATAAATTTTCAGGTTTCTTGGTGTATCATAGTTTTGGACGAAGATGACTTCTATCCTATCAAGTTTTTGTTAGGTATTATGACAAAGACAAAACTTATCTGGCATTGATTTTTAATCTCCAACCACCACTTAAGATGAATTATTTCGGAATAATGATAGAATCAGATTAATTGGAAATACGTTTAGATATTACTAATATTTTATGAAAGTTATCAAAAAATACATGATAGAACAACTACCATTCAGTGAATAAGAAATTGGACTATTCTAAACATCTCCAATGTGGCATGTGGTGCCTTAAGGAGAAGGAAATATCCCATTTTATTTTGTCTAGTGTGCATATACCATAACAACTAATCACAAAAGTCCCACGAAAAGTGATTAATAGAGAAAATACACAGTAAAAGAAAAGGTTTCTTGGTGAAAGGTGAAAATGCCAAATAAAGCTCAGCAAAGTGCAGCCGTGTGTACATAAACGTATTTGTCCATAGATTTTCTGGGGGGTTTTGACAAATGTATCTTTAACCCGTCCACAGATGCATCTTCCTCCCACCGACAAAATAGTGGCCATGGTCTGTCATTATCATGTTACTGAGATGATATACTTTACCTAACCTTTTGGTTTGTTCCTTGGACCTTGTTGCACCAGAATCATAAAAGAAACACTGATATCAAATCCTTTTCTTTTCCCTATAACAAATGAAAGCTGAGTTTCTAACCGAAGGCGTCCTAGAGTGACAATTGAAGGGAAGAGTTGGGTTGAAAGTGTGGACAACCATGGTTTCATTAAGAACTGTAATAATCAACAGATATTATTAGCTTTGCAAATAAACAATCATTGCACTGAAAAACGCAAGTTAATACAAGACATAACGGTAAAAAAAAAATTTCATTCAATTACATTACTATTTGAAAGAGCAGATAAATTATTACAAGAATTACTAAAGAACAAATAATTCTACAACTTGCAGAAGGGGAAAAAGACATCCCCTTCAGCCAAAAATGGATTCTCCCACATCTCTTCACCTAGGACATTTGAGCTTTCTAGTGTATAAGAAATCATTCTTTTCTCTTTCAAGACACTGATTGAAAAGGAAAAAAGAAAAGAAAAGAAAAAAACAAAACTCCTAGCAAAGTCAAAATTTTCTACTTCTGACTCTACAGTGATGCAACCACAGATCAAGAGTTTAAAATATCTGAGACTGCATAATCCATCAGAAAAGCGAAGTAGCACATTTCAACTTGTGGCACAATCTTGAAGATGAGGGTGACTTTGATTTATGTACCGGTCCCACAGTGGCTTATACCTGTCAATAGCCAACTTCAGCCATGGCTTCATGTTCCCATTAAAGTGAATAACTGCCGCACTTTCAATCAGGCGGTTGTCAATATTTAGGTCAAAGCCCAATCCTAAAACATGCCATCTCCTATCAAGTGGCTCTGTCAGACCATAGAAACTTAGAAGCCCAGGAGGAAGAGTACCCACCTTCCAAAGTGTCCCATCAGCATTCTGCTCCTGCCAATAGTGATATTTTGCAGTCACATTTGCTTTCCTCCAAGCAACAAGGTCAAAAATGTTCATACCAAATGCCCATCCACACGCCTGCGGATCAAACTTTGAACTTATAATTGAATTTGAGAAGTTGAGATATTTGTAGTAACGATGAAATGCTTCAAGACAAGTTTCAACCGCACCATTCACATTTCCATGCAAATCCAGAGAGAAAAGCAGGGTCAGATCCTTCTGGATAACAACATCATCATCCAGGAAAACAACTTTCTCCAGTTGTGGATAGATCTCAGGGATGTAAAACCGAAGATGATTCAGTAAATACAAATACTTAGGGTTCCTCATTTTTGGTTCAACATTTACATCATGATAACCCCCAAAATAGAAGGCTTGTGAGTCTGCATTGAGGAGCTGCTTCACAATTGGAGAATAAGATGCATTCAACCAATGAAACTCCTCAATGTTCTGCACTTCTATCATGGCCCCTTTAAAGTCATTACTGAGGAACCATGCCTGCATTGCTCCATAATTAATACCATTAGTGACAATGTGGAAGACCAACTGTTTTGGATGGTCAGCATTGGAGACGGTGGAGTTAACAACTACAGATGTAGCCAACACGTTATCTGAAAATATGCAGAAATGGTACAGATTGTTGTCCATCAGCCGTGGGGAGTTTCTCTTCTCATCTGAGAGTTCTTGCAGGGATGGTGTCTTTAGCCAGTCAGACATAAGTTTGACATTTAGGCAATGAAGACCCTTGGGTAGTGCTTCAGCTGCTATTTGACCAAACACAGTGCTTTGAGCTGTTGCTGCATTTGCACGCTCTTCAAGGGCTTGAATGTGCGATTTCATTGTCGTTATTGTGGTTGCAATGTCATAATGGACATCTTGTGCCTTAAAAATTAGAGAAGACAAGCTTTTAATGATTGGCTCTGCTTCCTCCAGTGTGACAGGCTTCCCTGTCATGGCAGCTCTTGAAAGCAAAAGCTGGCAACTTCTAATCTTTGAGCTGAGCTCCCAGGCTAGGTGAAGGCTACTGTGCTCTTTGGCAATAATCACATAAGCCTTAGCCAGAGTCATTTGTTCTGCTAACTGCCGTGAAAATGATGTTGCACTTAATATTTCTTCCGTAAAATTCAAACTCTTCTTAGCAACTTGTCCAACTCTTGTACGTCTCTCCTGCAAAGGATAGTCACTTGCTCTGTAAATACCCAGAATGGAGGGGGAAAGGAACTAACTTAACAAAAATGAAACATATCATGGAGAGAGTAATATGTCATTCATCAATTAAGTACGAAACACAGCTGTCAAATAATGGAAACAATTTTAACATTAACAGCTACAATTACATCTCTTCCAATGGCTTACCGAGGTGAATCAGTTGTCTGAGTCCCTTGTTTTTCATTTCAATGGCTATTTAGGTCTTTTTCCACATCAATCACAAAAACTTTTGAGAACCTAATAAGACACAGTCAATCATGTTTACTGCTTCATATTTGATACTTTAAATGACCAAGCACTGAAATTTTGTTTATGATATCATCCAGAAAATTGAGTGTGCAATTCCTTTTTTTGTGCCATTTATATGTATAGAAACAAATATGTATAATTAGACAACAACGGGAATACCATTATAATGCCAAAGATGATGATAACAAACATAATAACTTCATTTTCCCCAGAAAAAATAATAACTTCTATAGTTGCAACATCATGTTATAATGTAGATCATCTGTGCAAAACAATTCAACTAGATTCCTCACAACAGGTTAAAAAGACTGGTGATACATAATAAAAGTGACTGAGAGGACATAATCAAATGGGTAGTAAATTGATATTGAAGGGGAGAATGGCTATTGAAACAGGTAACAAGCTCTGGTGAGATCAGAAATTAATCAACAATGGCAGGATTCTACATGGAGTTGGCAATAGCATAAGAATTCCTCTAGACAGGGTGGTGTTGACTATGTGCAAGTAAAACAGTTGCCAAAGGTCATATTAGAGTCTGTTCTCGTGGTAGTGAAAAATCACTTAATGATTTCTACCAACGGTATTTGTTCTTCAACAATTTTCCTTTTAAATGCCAAAAATAAATAAATAAAATCCCTTTCCTATTCATTTCCTTGATTAAACTGCAACTATTTTTTTCCTTTACCGCCTTTTCAGGAGGGATGCAAACACAAACGCCAGAGGGTGCCCAAATACAACAAAAAAATTGTATTTGCATCTTAAACCTAAGTCACTTTGAAACAGGAAAAAAGCCAATGACAAAGGCAGTTACAATTAAAAAAAAAATCATCCTAAAATTTCTAACAATATTGAACACTGAAGAAATAACCTCAATATATAATAAGTGACTTCAACGAGATCTTGAATCATGTTATAATTTTAAATCATCCTAATATTGAATGCTGAAGAAATAACTGCAGTTGACTCCCAAAAATCCAGCTATGAAAAGTAATGGTAACTAAATACAGACTTATCTGAAATTCCGATTCTTTCTTCCAAATACTCTTTAATGATTAAACACAACATAACATATCTCATTTGCAACTCCCTCTGACATTGATAGAGGATCAGAGAAAATAATGTTATAGCACCTATGGTGCAGAAATGTGATAGAGAACATAGAACGAATCGATAAATTAGTACATAAAACTCTTTGGTATTCTGTTCTTTGTTAGGTTCAAATAAAGAATTAAAATCTCTTAATCTAGACATAACTGATTAGTCTTCATATGACAGCAAGTTTACAATCACAGATATACATTGTCCAGAGAAGATTATCAATATATATGAAGAAAAGCAATAGGAAAAGACAAAACATGATGAGTAATATTTAGTCCCACAGATATTAACTTCGGCAAGTGAAAAATCAAAGAAGACAGAGTAATGAGATTGCAAATTACACTTAATCCACCAAAAAAGCACTTTAACCTCAGCTGCATTTTAATCAAAAAAATAATAGAAAAAAAAAGGGCATAGTGCAATTCAATTAATTCAAAATATTTGAATAAATACAGAAGGTTTTCTTCTGATTTCCAATGCTGATAGAAACAAGATTTCTTCGTAATGGGAAAAAGTCAAAGACGAGCAAAAAGTTAGACGTTTATAGATTAAGCATTTAGAAAATCATTCTGATTAATTGATTCAAACCGAGATTTATAGGAGAAAGCAAACATGAATACGATTAAAAAACTTGGTATGCAAAGGAGAACCCAGGAAAAAATTACAATAGCATATCAATAAAACTGACCGGATTTTGAAACCGATTCAGACAGCGTATACTTGCTAGTCCAAACATTACCGTGTTTTAAGATCAATTGGGCACCTCCGAAAATGCTACTTTATCAAACGAATAACACATCCAATTAAAGAGAAAAACCAAGCAGCAAAAACAGGTCCTCTGTTCTTCTTACCAGTACCGGATGTTCGACCCGATCTTCTTGATGATTATGTTGTACAACAAACAAAACCAGGCCCACAATACAGAACAACCCAAGAAGCAACCAGATCCAATAAGAAAGTCTCTGTCGAACCGGGCGCCGATACTCGGCCGCCCGTCGTCCCATTTTTCAACGATTCCGTCCACAATTTACCACCAAATCAAGAATTCAGACCGACCCATATTTTAGATTCGATCAAAAATCCATCAAAAAAAGCTTTTTTACACTAGTCTATAACACAAATATTCAACTTCATCGTTTTTCTTCTGGGTGGACACCCTATAATATAGCTACCCTGTACAGGCACTTGCTTGGGACTAGGAATTGATGGAGCAAGAATCAGAAACAGTTGGGTTGCAAATAGGAAAGAGCAAGAGCAATGGTGATCTGTGTATCTAGTGACAGTAAAAGTCAGGTAGAGGCTAAGGCCGACAAATAAAAAAATAGAGGTTTTCTCAATGGGATGACGAAGCTCATTCCTATCCTATGTGTAAGAGAGGCACAAAAAGGAGAAACAAAAAATCAAAAAAAAAAAAATTACAATCAATGATCGCTTCGTATTTACCGTACGTCTCGAAAACAAACAACGAACGAAAAACAACACACGAAAATCAAAAGAAGGATAATCCTACGGAGGAACCGCCGGCACGTGAAAGCAAGTGATGCTGGGACAGCCGCATAATTGGCACTCAGTGCAAAAATAACAAAGGCTTAAGGCCTCGGTTTTTGTTTTATTAATTTTTTAAAATAACTATAAAAAATAATTTTATAAAATAAAAAATTTATTTAGATAAAAATATTTTTATTAATTATTTTTTGTGTTTTTAAAAAATAAAAGATAAAAATAACCAAAAAATAAAAAAATTATTCTTCATTTTTTACTTTTTAATCATTATTTTAAAAAATAATTTATGAAAACACTTACTAAATTTTTTTATTAAAATAAAAAAAATAATTTTTTAAAATCATTCCAAACATAATTTAAGTACTGTTTTAATTCTTTTATTTTGTAAAAATTTTAATTCAATTTACATATTTTTAGTTTGAATAGGGGTTTTTTAAATTATATATTTAAATGTATCATTATATTTATATATTTGTTTTTTCTTTTTTTCTTTTTTTTACATTTTTATAAGTGTTGTGTTTTAATTATTATTTTTAAATTTTTAAATATTTAAAATTTTTTGATTATTTTCTTAAAATAAATATAAAAAACTTAAGAAATTAAAAATAAAAAAAAATTGATGTATTGATATATTTAAATGTAACTTAACAAACATCATTTAAATAACATAATATTTCTATTTTTTAAATTTTTTATTATGTTTCTCCGTAATATTTTTATTAATAAATAAAAAATTATGACATTATACTTCATTAATATATATGAACATGTTATTATTACGTAAAATAAATATTTATCAAGTGAAATTATATTAAAAAATAAGAAAAAATAATAAGAAGAATGTGAAATCATATCTATCCAACATTATTAATTATTTATTAAAATTTTAAATTGATAACAATAAAAATATATATATTAATTAATCGTAATATTATGGTTTTATTGATAAAAATATTATAAAGAGACTTAATTAGAATTAAAAATAATAATATTGTTTAAATTAAAACCAAATTAAAATTTTTATAATTAATAAAAATTGTATTTAAGCCAATAATAAAAAAAATAAAGGTAGGTCCTCACTACTTATACAAACGTTTGAGATATAATTTTGTAGAGATGTATTTTATTATGTTTATTTTTAAAAATATTTTAAGAAATTATAAAATAATGTCATGATAATGTTAATAAAAAAAATTTGTAATATATAATTTTAAAATATAATGCTTAAAAATTATTTTTTAAATATTTATCTAGTGATTAAGCATGACGGAGAAATTAAGAAAGTCCTCAAATTTTTTTCAAATAATTAATTAATTAATATATTTTTAATAAAATAAAGGAAAAGATTAAGGTCTCATCCATTATTGAAATTTTACAGGACACGAGTTATATACTTTTAAATATTTTATTCTTAATTTTCATTTAACAAGTTTCACCTAGGCACTTTAAAATTTTGATATAATTTAAAGCTAAAATCTCAAAATTAAAATAGTTAGGATTGAATAATTAGGATGTCTCATTAGGAACAAGTATGCCATCTAGGTGTTAAAAGTATTTTTTAGAATTAGAACACTTTCTAAAGTAAATAATGCCTTTTGAAATTTATCCATGTCTTTTTTAATAAATAAATTTTTATATGACATGTAAAGAATTGGATTAATAAATAGGTTTTCCAATTACAAAAATCATAATCAAATATGAAGTTCTTTATTAATGAAATAATTTCTAAAAAAACCTTAATTTTACAGCATAATGAATGCAAGTAAACTCAATAAGGATGGTTAAAAGTCCCATATCAAAATATAGAAAAATTAAATGTAAAATAAACATTGACAATTCTTCCTTTACAAGTTTGTTTTGAAAAGTAGACTTAAGTCATAGTTAAAATTTTAATTTTTTTTTTGCATCGAAGTCATATTGAAAAATTCAAAAAAAATTAAATCAAATCATGATTAAAATTTTAATTTCTTTTATATCAAAGCCATATTTAAAGAACAAAAAGGACTTAAGTACCTCCAAGTAATCTCGAGAACAATGCCAAAGTGAGGAGAGTATTACCCTTTACAAACTCTTTTTTAAAAGTGAAATTAAGTCAAAATTTTGATCCTATTACCTTGAAATCAAAATAGCATCTTTCAAGAACAAGAAAGAAAGGGGTGACACAAAAGAAGAAAGCACCTTTACGTAGTGCATTGTTTTAGTCACTTCTTTATTGGTTTTGATAATTCTGTCACTTTCTGGGAGAACAAACAACAGAGGAAAGAAAACATTGTTTTTCACGAGCATCAAGTTTCACACTTTCCTCCCCAAGTGTCTATCTTGGTTATCTTATTAATATTCATATTAAGCCAAAAGCCAATAATTTTTATAGTGTTTAGTAGTAATCAAGTACCCTTTAAGTTTATCTCTTTGACCGTCAATCTTCTCTAAATGGCCATATATAGCTCCTTGTATCTGCAACAGTGCTGCCACTAAACATCATGATTCCTGCGAAGCCCATTCTTTTTCGTCCTCTACAAACCTGGGCATGGCTTCACCATTCGAGCCAATCGAACTGTTATCGTCTCTAACCCTTATTCCTGACAATGCTAAATCTTCAGAAACCCACTTCACCAAACTCAGTAGAAACCATGATCGAAGCTCGAATGAGTGAATCATGCATTTGCCAAACCTGAAGCATATATAAAGAATTTCTAAACCCAAGCTCGAACATCAAAACTGAGCAAAAAGTCACTGAAAATTTCGCCCAGGAATGTGAATAAAAACGATTGAAGGGCGTCGATTTGGGTCAAAATGTTGACCATCTAGTTTGGCTCCTTTCTAGGAATGGGATAGACTTGGTTCCAGGAAAACTTGAAGGAAGATATGGGAGTCAAAGGGAACAACTCATCTTCACCTATGAGGAGAACATGGAGCAAAATGCTTTGACTATTGCTACAGGTGGTCTCAACCAGAAGGAGATCACAAACTGTTGGGAACCACCTTTATGCAATTGGGTCAAGGTAAATTCAGATGGTGCCTCTAAAGGAAATTCAGGATTGGCTGGTTGAGGAGGAGTTACGGGGTGCAGGGGGACAATGGCTACTAGGTTATGTCAGAAATTTGGGTCACTATTCTGCGTACAAAGCAGAACTAGGGGGTGCCGGAGGGTTTTCAAATAGCATGGAAGCAGGGCCACTGGGATATTCATTTGCTGCCACAAATTCGCTGCATGTTGAAGAGGAGATCGAAAGTAGATTGGATGAGGAATAGTACTATTAGAAAGGCACTAAGAGATACTTAAGATATAACAGGCACACAAATACACAAACAAAACAGGCTCCCACGATTGGAACAACAAAATATGATAAAAATGAGACAACACATTTTATAAAAACTGCAACTTTATAAAGTTTCTCAAGACAACAAAATATGACAAAAATGAGACAATATATATACCCTATAAAATCTGCAAGATAAAGTTACACAACTAAACGTCTAAAAAAAACATTAGTGGAGAAAACATATATACCCTACCTTTGTATCTTCTTTAAAGGCCCTTTTTCAAAACAAGTCTTCTTTTTCAAAATTTATTTTTCTGCAGATTCCAAGATGTGAGTTGCAGAACTCAAGGACCCGAGTTATTAGTTGTCTTTAACTTTTGTGTTTCCCGGTTGAGCCTTTGGAGTTCAATAAAAGAGATTTGAGAAAAACCCTAGCAGCCGACATCTCCTCTCCTCTCTTCCAAAAGCCGCAGCAGGATCCTCTGTTTGCTGCAACCCCCTCTTCTTTATTTTGTTTTGCTTTTATTTAGTTTATTTCTTGTTTTTTCGGAGTTCTTTTTAGTTTCCCCTCTCTTCTTGGAAGAGTCATGTTCGATATGGTAATGCATATGAAGATTTGCTTTTCTTTCCATTGTATCTAAAGTAAGAGCTTCATTTGTATACCGAAGGGTTGGGGTTGTGTTATTATTTAAATTTCTTCTACTTTATATCTAATGTTGCCTCTTGTTGCATCGCTTATTTTTTATTTGTTTTACAGGCGCTGGCTTGCACTGTATTAACTGATTTGTTGCCTCGGCCGTTTAATTGGGTTCACTTATTTAAAAAAAAAAATTGCTTTTTTTTTTACAAAAAATACTTATTTGTAAAAATGTTGTTTGGATGTAAGTCATGTAACTTAATTTTTAATTATTTATTTTACAAATAAATTTTATTTTTTAAAAAAAACAATAAATATGCTACTTAACAAATAATTAGGTTAATGGAATAGAGAGAAAATTTTTTAAATATATATTTTTATAAGTTTTTTAAAAAGTATTTTTATACGTTATTTTTAATAATTTTACATACTCAAAAATACTTTTATATTTTTGCATTCAAATGCAAAATATATGCTTTTATTAATAAAATCACTTATGCGTAATTATATCCAAACACCTAATACTTACTTTTTTTTTAAAAATCACTTTTATTTGAAACATCTATTGAAAAATACGAGCTCATCCAAACAGTCTTTTAGTCAAAAAAACTCGTCTATTTTGTGTTGTGCACACTTCTTGAGATTTTTTTTTCCTTTCAAATCGTGATTATTTAGCGTAGTTAAACAGTCACACTTTTTCAAACATGACGTCGTACAATTGCAAGGAATCCATTTCCAATAGGAGGCTAGCAACTATTACTAAATAACAATGAAAAGGCACTTGCTGTATATGCTACCGTCCACTATGAGGATGGTAATACTAGTGGTAACATAAAATTTCCCCAATTAAAAACATACTAAAAGAATTTCGTGCTCTCCTGTTATTGTGGCAAGCTCACCTAGCAATCTTGTGATTGCAATCACTCATATATCTCGATGTTTATAGATTAATAATGCCTCATTTGACATATGACGCATCAGATTAGCTCAAAAACAAAGGACGACATGTGAAATAGTTTCAAACCATAATTGATAATATCTAGTCTCTCACAGACATATTACATAAAGATTATATTCTACTTACAGTCGTTGAATGCTGTTCCAGATTAATAATTGCATGCTAGACCTTTTTAAATCATCATTAATTAGGGTAGAATTAGCATTGAAATTACAGCAGTTGCACGCTTGCATTTCAAGAGTGTATAGTCTTCTATTCATTTATAGGGGGAAGCATCCAAGGGGGAAGGAACTGGCTAGCTCGTGGCTGAGTTGGAGATCCTTCATTATCTCCTGCACCATCTCTTCCTTGGGGAGCCCCTCTGCATCAAAAAAAAGAAATATATATATATATATATAATATACATTACTGGTCCCCTTAGTATTACAAGTTGTGTGTTCAAACATTGTCACTCCTTCATTGAAAAGTGAAAATGGGAGTTAAGGTTGATGAGTAAAAGGGAGTTATTGCTGGTTTTCCTCCATTCTTCCTAATTCTGAGTCCGGCATGCAGAGGGAAATGCAAGTTATAAATTAAATTTCTCTCTCACTAGTTTCATTCACTTCATGTAGAGTTGATATATATATATATGCACAAATTATTACCCCAGAAAAGGCGAAAACAAATGTTCATGCAGATGCTCCTGTACGGTAGGAACAGAGAGACAGTTGGGGGCATTTCAGATAAACACAAAGGAAGAAAACTAACCCGATATTCGACGGCTGCAGCAATAGTAATGGAGGTGGTACAAGGAGAGAGTTTTCATCCACATCATGATTTTGCTGCTCCCGTTGTGTCTCTTGGGCCAGTGCCTTCTCTTTCTCCTTTATCTAGTTTTCATCCAAATCATGTAGATTTGTACTGTAAGAATACAAAATCTAAACTACTCAACAATCTGCATGAGCTTTGGGAAAGAAAAAAAAAGTCACCTTCTTAGCGAGCAAGTTGTTTTGTTCCTGGAGTGCCTTATCCTGCATAGTAAAACACAAATACTAGCTGACACCTGAACAACTAACTTAAAATCATGATTCGTGCCCAATTTCTTACTATATTTGAGAGAATCTCTTTTCTTAACAATTATATAAACCTACATATATAGTTACTGCTACTACCTATACGCAAAGACTCACCTTTTTCTGAAGCTCTGAAATTGATTCATACATGAGTTGGTTCTGCAAGTGAAACACTTATAAAATGACTATGACATTCAGATAAAACTACATTGCCAAAAACTTTGGGAAGTTTGCACATGATTTTACCTTCCGTGATCTAATATGTTTGAGAGCAGAATCAAGCTGGTGCTCCAAATTCTGAAGCTCTTTGAGACTTAGGCCATTCAGATCTTCTCCCATAAAATGCCTACAAAATTTAAAGGCTGTCAACTTTTGTTTCATCTTTTATAATTAAAAAGTAGTTCTTACCCGTACTAATTTAATACCTCTGATTTCTTTGAAGTACGTCCACCCTTGCCTTAAGCTTTGCGTGTTCTAGAATCCAGTTTTCCTAACAGTGTATTGACATCAGTGTTCTGATTTTACTAATTCTCTATAGCAAAAACTGTAGCAGTCATAATTTGCCATTCATATATAAAAGATTGATGAATGGCAATAAGAGTTGAAAATTTCTCTAGCTCCTACAAAACAATAAGAATATCCATGGATGCATAAAAAGGAATTAAGATAGGCATGAAGACCAACAATCAAATCCCCCACTTCACAGGGAGGGTTTGAGGAAAGGAGAGAGTTATCTCTCACATTGTGTAATTCATAGTATACCAATCAACCCTCAAGCAAGCAAAAAAATGAGTTCAAAATTGATTAAGAAGAACTGGTGGCCTACAGTTGGAGGCGGATCATTTGCAACTAGCTGCCTCTCCACATATGAATGCCTCTCATAGCGTTCAAGAATTCTCTCCATACTGTTGACAAAGTAAACTAACAGTGAGCCAATTAGCATACATAGCATCATATGGAAGCATGCAAAGCACATACACATTTCCTATATCCATGCATATATAAAGGTAATTAACATTTATATTACCTAGCTACATTTCTCATATTTCCTTTCTTATTATTAATTAGCATCAGCTACTCATCATGGTATAAACAATTATTCTTTTTATCATTTACGGTTAACATAATAATTTGATCGGGTGTTGACTGCTGAGAGATTCAAATAAGGTGGCTGATTTTTCATGCAAGCAGAAGAGGGAATCCCACAAAGAGACTTGGAATTGCCAGCAAACACTACAACTCATGAGGCAACGGGATGACTTCTAACATGATTATATATATCAAATTCGCAAACAGAGAAATGAAGCATGAGAAAATATATGGGAAGACTGAACGAAGGCAAGATTTCGATGACTTCAGTCATTTGCATTTTCATCTAGGATTTGTGCTTTTCAAATCTCATATTGTGAAAATCTTAATCCAGGACTAAGATTAACACTTGGGGACCGTTTGGACATGTAGAATATCATTATCATTTACCTCTCCTTGGTGGCATTTGCAAGTAATCTATACGTTTTTTTCTAAAAAACACTATAGACTCCCCGATAGTAGCTTATATCACCTCGGTTAGTCTTTGCCATATTCTGTGTAGAAAATACGCGTCAATTCACATTTTTTCAACATCTGCATCTAATCCTCACACAAAAACATCCGATCTTAAGCGTGCATATCGCATTTTAACTATGTATCTCATATCTAAAAGTTATCTTACATTTCTATTTCTTGGTTTTATTGGAAACATTGATCCAATAGGTGTAAGGTAATCAAACAAGTCTAAAATGCAAATAATCCTTTCAATCTTCACCCTGTAACATATAAGTTCATATGATATTAATTTTTACTTTCAACATGTGACATATATAGCGTTTGCATAAGAATTATTTAGAAAAAAAATTGGAAAATTTATCAACTGAGTTAAGAATTTGGTTTGAATTTAGTTCAATAAGTGTTTCTAAATGAAATTTCTCTCAAATGCATGATTCTGGATAGTTGGATAGGTATTTGACATTTTGAATATAATAGCTAAAAAGTTAATGTTGAAATGGATAATTGGATCATTTACAATTTATCCGTAAATAACTCACAATTTATGAAAAAAAAAAGTTTTATTTATTCTATCTCTACCGGGAGTACCTAGACTCTCCGAGACTTGTTTTTCAATTTGTAAGGAATTGAAGATAATACATCTATCTCATTCTCTCCATCTATGGTTTTCTCAATTTCCATTTGGATTGTAAAGTTTTTAGTTGTCTTATTTTAGCCATATAGTTTTATTTATATTCAAAGTTATTGTTCTCCAATATTTTGAGTTAATATATATATATATATATATATATATATATATATATATATATATATACACACACACACACCATCGAACATTGTTATAACTTATAATACAAATAGCATATAACAGTTTTTGCTACATACGACTTCATTTTGCCTAATTTGTAAGTTTAAAACCTTCTTAAAATGTTCAAAATCAGGGATTTATAAATATAAAAAAATATATGTAAAATAATATTGGCAACAGGACATAATTGTTACATACGTACAAATTTATTTATTTTTGGTGTTTGAGAAAATTGTTATCAAAGAGTTTATCAATATGAAAGTAGACTAGAAGTGACAATGGAAACGGAACCCCATTAACAAAATTTAGAATGAGTAATTAATGTTTTTATTGTCACTAGATAAGGGAGAGGGAGAGGGAGAGGGAGAGGGCTGGGAAAGGGGGATCGAACCCTCAATTTAACACTTAGTATTAAAAAATATGTTATTTAAATTAATGCTTGCAGGTTAATAAATAATAAGTTGAATACAAATTCACATGTCAGTCAAAGATAGATGAACCAAAAAGATTTAATAAGTCGAGTAATTAATTATTTTCTCTTATGTTTTGGTATGTATAGTGAGTTTAACAAAAAAATTACTATATATGACATTTTAGATGATTCTAATTAAAATAGTATCTCAAAATGATATTATCCCAAATCTCATGAAATATGGTTTTGTAACAAGATATCTCTATGAAATACTTGAATGAAAATTTCTCTAAAATTTTAAAAACTAGAATCCAATTTGAAAATAGCAATATTAGTCATGCTTATCCATTATATATCTTACATTAGTATATGTCCTCTTAATTATTAACCAAAGGGTGTGAGGCATGATGACATGCAACCGCATGCAGCATAGACGTGTGCAAAACTTGCGTCTAAGTAGAGAAGGGGTATTTTCTAAACAAGCTTGGAACTTAATTGGAAGCTAATGAATTCTGAAACAAGAGGTACATAGTACGGACATTACTGAAATCCTAATAATACACAGCGATCAGATACGTTGATTTTCTTGGCTTTATTCAATCATGTTATCAATTGATTTAATATAAAATAATTTAATATTAATAAATGATGATAATTAATAATAGAAAAAATAGATAAGAAATGTTAATTGCGAAACTAACATTGCTGACATTATTACATTATTGTGTAGTGATCGGTCACTTTTCTGCTGAATTCTCAGCTAGCTGTTTCTTGTAAAGTCACGTATATAGCCGGAAGTAACATTCACAGTACCCGACACTAAATATACTCCATCTATACCATTGATTAAACCCCTATTTCTGTGGCTGTGATGCGATACTACTCACCAAAGGGAAAAGGTTGGGATTTGCATCAAGTTTAACCAAATAATTAACATATGCAGCTGCATGCTCACAAGGTTAGAAAGATCTTATGATTACTAATAATTAAATTAAACCAGAAGATGATCGAAGACAAATACCAAGAGCTACCAATATGGCATAACAAGGACGACGAGACTGACAAAAATAACAGTTTCAATATTGGGTAACCCAAAAGAATACCGTACCATAAGGAAATTATTAATATATATGAGAAAGTGGCAGTAACTAGTATGAGGTGATTGAAAGAAGACAAATATCAAATATAAGTAGAAAATTAAAGTATTGAGATTATCAGAGGTAAAGAAAAAGCTTAATATAATTAGGGGGGAGATCGAGAAAGAAGAAAGATTCAAAATAAACATAGGAAAAGAAAACATGGAAGTATAGTGGAGAGGAATGAGAGGAGGGTGTACGGTTGTAAGTTATGGGAAGCTAGCTAGGTACGTACCAGGGGTCGCTGGAATACGCGGAGAGCTTGCCTTTGGTAGAGAAGACAATCAGAGCAACCTCAGCATCGCAAAGCACAGAGATCTCATGGGCTTTCTTCTGCAAACCAGACCTCCTCTTGGAGAAGGTCACCTGCCTATTGATCTTGTTCTCGATCCTCTTCAACTGCACTCTTCCCCTCCCCATCTTCTTCCGGTCCACTGCGACTCTCCCCGCCCACTCTCGCTAGCTACCCTCTCTTATAACCACAGCAATTCTCCGATTCCCTTCCCCACAACCACAAGAACTAATTAACAGAGATCGAGGTACATCATCGAAGCTAATTACGCACCTCTCTTTTTCTTCTTTTTCTTTGTGGATATGAGGATTCTATGCCCTCTCAGTTGTTGTGGCGGTGCAAAGCCAAGAAGAAGAAAATGAAAAAGGGAAATACGACTGAGAAATGAGAATCGAGGGTTGTGTTTTTATGTGTGGGAGAGAGAGAGACAGAGGAGAGTCAAGAGAGGAATAACTCTCTTTTCTTTTTTATTTTGTCCAAATATCTAATAGTATGAAGAGAAAAGATAAGACAAAGTGGGAGAAAAAGGTAAGAGAATGTAGAGTAGTTTTGGAAAACCGGGTGGATTCGTCAAAACGTTGTCTACTTAGGATTGGCTAGAGGGACTGTCAATCACAGTCCGTTACTCTCGGGGCCCACTCTTTTTCTCGTACGTTTTTATAATATAATAATATTTTTATTACTATTATGTTTCATGCCTAGTTGGGTACTCTCTCGGTTATTTTAATGGGTAATCTTTTTAATTTAAAAAATTATATTTATATTTATTCTTTATTATTATTATTATTTTATATTAAATTAATAATTAAGATTAAAAGTGTAAAAGAAGTATAAACTTTTTATATATAAATAATAATATTATTTTAATTTTTACTTATATGTTACTCAATTTTCTTCTTTTCCTTTTAACCTCTCTTGCACTGCAGCCACTTTAATATTTATATATTATTTTTTTATATTATTTTTATATTTTATTTTAATTATTAATATATTATAAAATAATAATAATAATAATATATTATAAAATATAATAAATAATAATAAAAATATAATGATATGAGATATAAAAGTAATATAAAAATAATAATGTATAAATTTTATTATTCTAAACCTTCGTCTCAATAGTCAAAGTATTATGATTATTACACTAATTTTTATTTTATTTTTTTAATTTATGAAAAATTGAAAAGGATGATTTTTAGGGAATTATTTGAAGAAAAATATTATTCATACATTATAATATTTACATCTCTTTTATATTTTTAATTTTTATTCATTAATTTAATGTAAACAGATAATGATAATAAATTATAGATAATAATAAAATAATATATAAAGATAGTACAAGAAAAATAATGTATAAATAACATTTTTTTTATCTCATAGAGTAGTTCTATGTTACTATTCTTTTTAAATTTTTCTTAAATTTTAAAAGGGATAGCTTAGTTTTTTATTTTTATAAAAAAAATTTATAATGAGAAGTGAGTATTAAGTTTTAAAAAAATTAAACAAAGTTCAAAAATGGTTCCAAGAAAATTAATGATATTAATTTTTAAAGAAAAGTATAAATTTTGAAAAAATTCTAGAAAAATTCAAAACAATTGCAAAAAATTTCTAAAAAAAATACAATAAATTAAAAATAAATAAATAATACAAACTAAAAAAAAAGAGCGATGATGAGATACCTATCTCATATCATAAAAACCTACAAAGATTTTGAATTGTCTATACTATCATCCTATTGGTGTGGTAGCATAACATTTTTTATATAAATCTCTCTTTTTTTTGTTTAAATTTTTAATTTTTTGAAATTAATTATTTATTCTATATAATATATTTTTAAAAAAATTTTGAAATTTTTTTATTATTTTTGAATTTTTTATTTATAAAAATGTAAATTAAAAAAATGATGAATGAATAGTATAAAAAGTATAAAAAATTCTAAAATTTTAAAAAATATATCATAAAAAATAATTATTTAATATCAAAAAATAATAAAATAAAAAAAAGTGAGAGGTGAGAATAAGAAATACTCCATCCATTTCAAATTATCTGTCATTTTATTTTGTTTCAAATTATTGGTCGTTTTACATTACCAATAAAATATTTATTATTATTTTTCTAATTTTATCCTTATTTATTGTTACATTCAATAAAATAATTAAAATTTAAATTAATTTTAATAAGAATAATTTAGTCTAATACAGTTATTTATTATTACAATTGAGGTTATTTAATAATTCTTGTGTCATTACTTTAAACGACAGGTAATTTGAAACGGATAGAGTATTATGCTATCACTCCAACATACTACTTTTAATTTTATCAAGTTGTATAAAATATAATTTTTATATTAAATACAAAAAATTTAAATATGATAATATATTATATTTTTATATTTCATGACAATATTTAAATTATTATTACAATATATGAGATATACTAAATATCTCGAGGTCAAGAGATATCATTAAAGTACGCCTCGTTAAAAAGTGGGAGATCCATGACAAATATCCGTATCTAACTTTGAACATTTTAAAATTTAAATATCATAAACTTTATATTATTTTGATTCTACTACAATGTATTTTAAATTATAAACATATATCTATCCTTTTAAAATATTCTTCATATACATAGGCATCTTCATATATATAATTAAGATGAAAGAAATAAAATGCGAAATTATTATATTTGTTTTAGAATTTAAAGAAAGAACAAAGCAAGAGATAGTAGAATTGAAAGATGCATCAATGAATTAACTGCGAAAGTTGTACATTTAAAAATAATATATATCTAAACAAGAAAAGGTTAATAACTTCACTTCTCTTCTAGCTCTTCCTCTTCTTGTCTGTATCGGTTTGGCCTTAATATGTAGGGCCCTATTTATATAAACCAAAGAAATATACCTAGGCCAGCTTACAGATAACGTTTGTAACCTCGTAGCTGTTAAATATATATAACATCAAACACTTTTTGTTTGTTTTGGTGAAAACATCACAGATATTTTCTAGCACTAGTCTATATGAAATTACAAATTCCCAATATATCCTAAAATATCTCTTTTATTGTCTCTTTATATATATAATATGAAAATTAAATTTTAAATTTTGTAACAAAGCTTCAACTTTTTAGTGGTGAAATAAAAAATAAAAAAAACTATCATTATATAAATTCTTTTAATCCGGCCGGTGGTGTGAGTTACATAATAAATAGCAATTTATTTCATTTTTTATAATTTTTTTTATTTTGATAAAGGAAAATTTTAAATTCAGATTTTTATATCTATTATTAAAAACTTTATCTACTAAATTAGTGTCACTTTCTTATTGTTTTATAAATTATCTCCACTCTTTCTTCTTAAATCACATATATATAATGACTTCGCAATAAAAATTTAAATTAGATGGTACCGTGATCTCTAATATTACATAAGTCCAATTAATCTCATAAACTCAACCTAACAAAATAAACTATTCCAAACTTTAAAATTAAAAAGTGCTCTGACATGAAAAAAAAAAAAGACCTTAATTAGGTGGACTAGACACTCCAAGATCACTAAGGACTTGTTCAGAAATTTTTTTAAAAAAAAACTTTTAAAATAAAAATAATTATTTAAATGAACTTTTAAAACAAATAAAAATACTTAAAAAAACATTTGTGATAAAGGAAAGAAAAAATAATAATCATTCATCTTTTAATAAATTTTTTTGAATAAAAACATATTTTTAAAAATATTATTCAATTACTATATTTAAACATTCAAATTAAATTTCGTAATTATTTTTTTTTAAAAGCATATCAAAACGGGCCAACAACTTCCCAATTATCACCCCTTAAAATTACACTAATTTGTACGGAATTATGTCAACTTGTCACAGGAAGAACTGTAAATAAGAAGTCCATGGGAATTTGAATAGGTTGTACTAATGATTAAAGTGGACGGAATAATATAGTTTGGTCTAACTGGGAAGACTTGCACATTGAAGAACAAACCAAAATAATATATAATAATGCAAAGTAGGTGGCCTTTACCCAACACAACCAACAAAACACTCAGAAGCAAACCTTCCCCTTGTGGATCTCTCTATTCTCTGTGGGAAAACAACAGTTAAACTCACTCACAGTCATAACCCTCTCTAACTGTAAGCTTAACCACCCTGTTTACATTCATCACCTATTCTATTACCAAGTTAAATTTAAGTTATGATATGAAAAGACAAGGTTGGAGGCAGTGTACGGGGAGAGGGTCCTTGAGTATATATAATGTACAAAAGTGAGGAGTTAAGCAAAGGGGGGAGGAGTTACACAGAAAAGAGAAGACATGGGTTTGGAATGTGTTGCACTGTTTTGGTGTCTTGGAGTTTTCTTAAGCATAATGGCCAACAAGCAAAAGGGGAAGGCGCCGTGCTTGGAGTAATAATATCTCTGAGGCTTTAACGACACACCCAAAAAACTGCAGAGAGAGAGAAAGAGAGTGGTTAGGTCTCAAGTCATTGTCATTTTAACCTTCACCACTTGTGCTTGATTGGCCAAATTGGGCACCAAAAGAGAAGATCAAAAGGGGAACACTCAGAATCCTTTCTTATCAACAAAAACCCAAAAAGGAATCAGTTTTAATCTATAATAAACAAAAAACAACCTCTTACATATTCACATGTCTTATATATTTACAAAAAGATGTATAGACCCAATCAATTATAAAAGTACATTAGTAATGTATGTGTTAAGGTCGGGTTGGAGTATATCAAGATACAAAAGTCGATTCGCTGGAGTAGGTTAGGTTTGAAAGTCAAATCAATCATTTAGTCAGTTTTGCACAATAGTACACGTGAACTAAGGGTTAAGTCAGTAACAACATAACTCTAATAGTCAAGTTAGTTCGGTTTGAACTGTGAGTGCAATAAATGTTGAGGAATCCAAAAATGCCTGTATTTGTGTAGGATGCGGGATTTAGGTCCCGTTTAGTGCACCCTATATAATAAATACTAAATTCTATAAGTAACAATGGATATTTTTGTATAAGTTGTTATATTGTCATGTATTTATTGTAATAACGTATAATATGTATAATTATATAACATAATAGCAATGTGGTGATAGCAGTATTAGTGGTGCAATATTATGTGGTGATTATCGTATAATATTATCATAACCCTACACCTATATTTTATTATACGGTTATGATTGTATAAAAAGTTACAATGGTATAAGACAATGCAATCCTTTGTGCACGTCAAATATTATATAAAACCTGATTGCATTAGCTTATATATTATCCAATACTCCCTTATACGGTGCACGAAATTAATGAAACCTTATAAGGAGGTAAAATGGTGGTCCTGTAATTGTAGTAACTGAAGAGGTGCATTTTCACCCTTATAGTTAGTTAGGTCATGGGCCGCAAGCAACTGAACCAAATCCTACTTAAGTGCTGATATGGGTCATAGACATGCAGATATAAATATTAAAATGTGGATCCTATGAGTGTCTATTTTACCTAAAAGTTTCTCATGTGCTATACCTTTCAGCTTTCCATGACCCCTTATCAGTATTAGTACCCTTATGGTTTGACAATTAATAATTGCAAGTCCTGGATCATGTTTTAAATTGTACAATTATAATCACTATATATGGGGAAATATATAAAGTGAACACTGGTTTTGTATATATTTCAACTTTGTTCTTGGATTCCCATTTGAGCATACCAACTATATATATCATCTATGGCACCAACATATAGTTATTTATTTATTTATTTACTTTTCAAGATTATGATGGGTTTCTCATGTGACAAAGAGATCAAAACTTAGTTCATGCTATAACCGTGAAGGCCCTTAACTAGAATTTGATCCATATTGCTTTTGTAAATTGTAATCTCAACAACTATATACTAAAGATGTTTGGCTATGTTGGGTCAAAAAAAGGCAGCAAGAATCAATGCTTTAATAATGAGCACGAATAAGGGACCGTTATAATGGACTTATATTTTTTAGCATGACTTTAAATAGAAATGATTTAATAAAAAAAAGATATTTAGTATTTGAATATAATTATGTATAAATAATTTTATTAAAAAAATATTTTATGTTTATATGTAAAAATGTAAAAATATTTATGTAAAAGAGCTTTTTGAAGAATTTATTAAATGTTTCAGGAGTATAATTGTCTAAAACATTTTATCTTTCTTATTTTGGGAGGTTTTTTTTTTCTTCAGAATCTACAAATAGTAACTTATGAAACAATCTGAATTTTTGTTATTTTTGTTTAAAAAGTAATTTTTTTAATAGCAGTATACAAACAACAACCAGACTGCTTCTGCTTATTTTTTTAAAAAAATAATTAGCTTTTGACCCGTATTAAGTTGATTTAAACAAGCAATAAGGCAGCTAAAAGAAAATAAAAGGATAATAGAAACCCAAAATTTATTTTAAGAAATAATAATAATGTTTTGTATTAAAATGACTATATATAGATATAAGTGATTAAATCCATATGTAATACTACACAATTTATAAATAATAAGTTAAAGTTATTCTTACAATCAATTTTTTTTTTATAAAGTCTCACAGAACTCTTTTTCATCACACATTAAATATTAGGGTGATGCAAATAAAGTACAATGAGTGACAATAAATAATTAAAAAAATTGTAAGTCATATAAGAGTGTTTTTTATTAACTTAATTAATTAATTGACTCCTCATCTCTATTGCCCACCAAACCTACATGAATGGTGGGTCCTACCATTATTCTTGTCAGTAATTCTATGAATTTGTCCTAAAATGAAGGCATGGCTGGCTTAAAGCTTGCGTAATTAATTTGACACATAATTTGTGCAAAAGTTTGTCCAGCAAACATCCTTGTATACTGTGTAATCTTTTTTGGTGTGTCCCCCCACAACCGTATCAATATCTCTTAGTTTGGATGCTTGGATTCCGACCAACTCCAGCTCTCGGCATCATCATCATCATCATCATCAGTGTCCAGATTAAATGTTCAGATTCCCTTTTTTGGATTACACGCCTCCAGATTAAACACCCATTTTGACTTTATGCCTTTCACTTTAACCTTTTTAAACTCCCCTCCTTTCACTAATACCCCTACTTCAGGAATCATTTTCCCTAAACCCACTCCACGTGTCGACCGCTTCTAATCTTAGCCTTAAAGGCGCTAAATTGAATTTGAGTAAGTAGAATTGAATTATTATTTTAATAATTCAAAATATTGAACCTATTTAATTTAATCTCTTGTAACGCATGAAAGTTGAAACACGACAATGCCAATATTTTTTAATATTTTATAGAATTAATAATTCGGGCTAGACTGATCCAATGACTTCATGTGCTGGGCCAGCCGGGCCCATTTTGCACTCAGGTCGGGCTGTTTGCTCTAATTGGGCCCTCCATACAGTTCTTCATGCTCAACAGGATTTCGAATCGTATAACTCAGTATGAATTTTCTCGTGTTGACGGCGTAATGAACTTTATGAATTTTTCTCCTCACGATGTGGTAGGCCTTGAGCTAAAATTTAATGGTTGGCCCAACTAATAGAACTTGCCCATACTCACGATTTTTATCTTCAAAACAAGCCCTAGGCCCACCTAACTTTGTGCATGGTTGGTAGAAGACAAGCTTAGAGAAGGCCCACCTTACCCACAACATATATAGGCCTTTTTTCTCTTCTTTTTATATTAACATAGCTTGTGTTCTTTCCATCATTGGAAGTAGAAAAGAATATCAATGCAATTCTTTTTTGGTTCCTGTTATATTTTGGGAATGCTAATATTCCATCTTCATTATATATAATTCGCCAGTCATTCACAACAATTCCTATATATGGTAGACTTGAGCAAGAAATACACAAATTTATTCAATTGCATGTATAAATAAGTAAAATATATGGTGTAAATACTGAGATGAGATGTGAATTAGAGTTTTGCTAGTTTTCATGAAAGAATTCAAGCTTAAAATAAAATTTAAAATTTGTGGGATGATTAAAGGTTTATTTAGATGGGCTTATAAAAAAAAATTTCTATAAAGTGTTTCAATTAAAAAGAGTTTTATTAGAAGTATAAGTTATTTTACATTTACATACAATAATTGATAAGTATTTTAAAATGATATTTTTGTCTAAAAAATTTCATTAAAAGGTAATCGGTTATTTTTCTTCCTTTCATTTACCACAAGTAATTTTTGCTGAAGCTACAATTTTTAGTTTAAAAAAAAACACAAATTTTTGCTTTTTTTTGTTCTTCTATTTTTTTTTTTTAAGAATCTTTCAATAACTTCCGAATGGTATCATTGCTTGTATATTGACTTATGAATTTTTAACAATAACCAATGTTCATGGATGCAAGACCTCTAATCATTATCATTGGTTGTGCACACATAATTAATATTAATTATAATATTATGTTACTACTTTAGTATGGCTAAGTTACATGTGTACGAGTCTTTATACATATTGCTATTTTCACGTGGTTATTACATTTTAAGTTTTTACATGATTATTATATTCTTAGTTTTATATGATATGGTTATTTTATCTACAATTAAATTATTTTTATGATCCATACATGAAGTTTCATTTGGGTGAATCCTATGAGTAATCCTATTTGCACCTAACATTGGATTATCCATTGACCATTGGAGGCATAAGGTGTTATTGGGACGGGTATATATGATTAATTTCCATCTGTGAGATAACTTCGGATACACGTGATACATTGTATGAGAGAGTTACCTATACAAAGAGCGAGTGAATCCATTTCCAAACTATATGTGTTTTTCAAATCACAAGTTCATGAATTCCGTTCCCATAAGTATATGAAATTGTTTTACATGTAAGTACATGAAATTGTTTGTGTATAAGTATATGAAATACTTGCCCAAGGAAATATGAAGCTTATATGCTTACTATATGGAATTTACATATTCAAGTACATGGAAATTTATATATTTAGGTACATGGGAATCTTCCATCCTTTCTCTTCAAATTTATATTTTCATAAGTATAAGTCACATGAATTTATTAAGAATAATATCCGAAATATTATTAGTATAAACTACTTGTATATATGAGAAGTGAGAGGAGTAATTGATGAATGTTGGATAAAAAATGAATAAGTAAGATTACTCATTAAAAATTACGTAGGTGGCACATACATTTTTAATTAATAGTCACATGAGTGGCATATAACTTTTAATAAATAATCTTATCCATTTATTTTTGATCCAATAGTTATCAATTGTTCCTCTCATCTCCCATAATAAATATTCATCTCATAAGATACATCCCATATACATATAAATTCTTAGATGATATGTTAATTCTTTGCTTATGCTATGTATTTCCTTGCTTGTGGGTGATGTTTGTATTCCTGGGTAAGGTCATCATACTCACTGAGCCCATACGACTCATTCCTTTATTTTTGACCAAATTATTTTGCAGGTTTCATGGAGGACGAATGAAGCAATATTTGATGTCATGGATAATTAGATTAGGATGGCATACTATGCCATTGTAATATAGTCATGTATTTTCATAACGTGATTGGTTGCATTTAGTCCATTGTGTAGTGGCAACATAGACTTTTGGGTTAAATGGTGGATCTGTCCACTTTTTTTGGTTATCTATTTAAATTTGGATTATATCCAAATTTTAGGAAAAACATGCCAAAATTTTAGTAAAATTTTCTTGTTTGAAACATACATGTGCATGTTACATTAATGACGTTATCTTTCTTTATACTATAAATGCATATGCATATATACAAAGGCTTATAAGAAGTCATCTAAACAATAATTTTTTAAGTCCGTCACGCGTCTAGAATTGAGATGTAACAAAATCACATCCAAATTAAACAATCACTTTTACTCTAAAAACATTTTTTAAAATAAAAATATTTTGACGCTAAGTCTAAGTGCAATTAATTAAATTTATTGTTCACTAAAAAAGAGAAGGAAATTGCAATAAAAGATAATAGCGTCTTACAATCTAATATGAAAGCATAGGGCACATCTGTGATACATAAGGGCTTAAGTTGAATAAAAGATACAAAGTTTGGGTTCACACATGTTGATGTTTTTCAGTTATTTATATTCTACAATGGTTAAGAGCATATCCATTGCCCTTTAATTTGGTCCTTGATGGTATGTGAACTCTGATCAAAGCATCCACCTTAACCATTTCCACTGCCCTTTTGGCCTTTGATGGTTTGTGAACTCTGTGATCAAAGCATCCACCCAGAGACGAATCCATGATTGTTCAAGGCTGGACCTCCAACATTTACATCATCTGCTCCCACCGGATCATATCTGCAATTAACAAAGAGACAAAAACTTATGTCCATTAATATATATCCTTCCTCTTCCTGGGTTTGTTTTGATAAAATAAAGGAGACTGGAAAAAGTTTACCCAATTTGCAGACTGGGATGGTGTCCCAGAGGCTGGAAAAACCCCTCAGATTGAGGAGGAAAGCGAGGGTAATGGATGTGATCAGTCCCTGCAGCGTCCCAACCCAGTCTCAGAGGAACTTGCGAGTTGCTTCCTTCTTCCAACTGTGGAACACACACAATTCAGATAACCCATCTTTCTTTTATTGAAGTAACTTTTTCTAAGTAAATATATATATCCATGCATATTAGTACGTAATTAAGCTGGCCAACCATTTTCTTGCATTATATATACAGGGTAAGAAGTAAGAAGCAAGAACTAAGAATAACTTCTGCTACGTCATATTCTAACATGAATGAACCCAATCAAAGATTTGCATTTGGTTACAATGATTTACCTTACTCCTTAAAGCTCTATTAGTTTCATCAAGCATTTTTTCCTGCATCCAAGTGATAAAACCCAAGTATATATAGCAAAGAATAGGATATTGAGTCTGAGATCGATCAGAAACGAATCCAGAAAAGAGAAAAAATCATATTACCCGGTTCTGAAGATCAGCGAGCTGGTCAAGCATATATTGAGTCTGAGAAACATTAATAAACATTCAAATTAGAATCTCCCCAGAAAATTATAAAAATAAGCCATGCATAAGGGAGGAAATACACAAATTTAGTTGTGAAAACATTTTAAAGAGAAACTAATACAAGCTAGTTGAAGGTTTTTTAACTGTAAAATATACTTTCATTAGAAACTGCCCAGAAACTCCTGCATTCCAACCAAACTGTATACCAAGTCTCATATTAGTTTTTATTGTTAAATAAAATAAAAAGGTGACATTGATCACTTGAAGGAGCTAAACAATCAATGACGCTAACAATTAACAAAAAAGCAGAAATATCTAAAATACACAGAAAAGTTGGATGCAATCATGGAGCTAAAGAATTAAAGACAGTTTTACTTTCAAGTTTCAATCAACATTTAAAACTACCAAAAAAAAAAATTTTCCTTTTAGGAAAAAATGATAATGGAGATATCATAGATTACTCCGCCATTGCCAGTCACAGCTTATTGAAAAGCGGAAAATTAGATTATTTGAAACACAGATATAGTTGAAATAGAAATGAATGTTACCTTGGTGGACCTAATATTCTTCAGTGCTGCTTCTACTTGATTCTCAAGCTGGTCCAGCTCCTGTGTATTCATTTGTGCCAGATCATCCCCCAGAAGGTTCCTACATTTATAGGATTATTGACAAAAATTGTATGTTCAACATGGTCAGAATTAAGCTTTGAGATAATATAGTATGAGCTAGTTACCTCTGTGAACGTTGCAGGACTTCTACCTTTGATTTTAGTCTCAGATATTCTTGGTAACTGCTCTGCGTAATGACATTCATTGGGAATCTTTTTAGCTAACAAGCAATTTGCAAAGAGCTTCTCATAGCAATAAAAGAGTAAAATACCATGTCATTCATTGGATAGTTGGTCTCCACTGCACCATAACTGTACTTCTGGTACTTCTCAAGAGTTTTCCCCAGGCTGTCACATAATATAGAAAGCTAGGATTATTACTAGGCAAATGAGAATTGTAACTCATGAAATTGAACCATAACAAAAGTAAGCACTGCATTTCTGGATTGGAGTGAGAAATTAATTATTACTTGAAAGTGAAATATATATTTCAAATATTTCTTAATTCCAAAAGAAACATAAAGATGAGTATATGAGGAAAAAAACGTATTTTACAATAATGATCATAGCTCAATATATAAGTTGTCGGGTGGATAATCAGGTTTCTTTTTTGTCACCATAAACAACCCTCATCTCACTACTCTCTCCTATACTACTTGAGCTATATATGCTTCAAAGACAACTCGTGATAATTCAATAGAATTACAAGTTGTAAAATTAATGAAATAAATTTTCATTTCAAATTTCTTGGCATCTAACTAAAATAATTAAAGTCAACCTAATTTTAAATCAACCATCAAATAAGAACTTGACAAAACAAGGCTCAAGGAAGCCTAAACCCATAAAAGAAATTATCCAGCACGCTCAATTCTCAACCCGGTAGATTTGAGCAAAATCCCCACAGAGGAACTATGAAGGCCAAGTTGGTTATTAAATTTTGGTCACAAGATGACATATAGAAAAGCTACTAAGGCCGAAGTAACGTACAGAGCAATAAGCAAAATAAAAAAGCACAAAAATCAAACCCTAGCTACAAGAACGAGAAAGCACCAAATATAGCACTCTTATCATGAGCTAGATGCCCCACAGGCCACAAGGTTAAACAGCTAGTTATAAAACCAGTGATGCATCTAGCTAGATGGAAAACTGACAATGGCATTAACAAGCAATCTTTGTTGTAGCACCCAAGAAAAGTAAAAATGGCATGTCTGACTGAGGTCAACAATCAAAGTTATGAAGCACAAAGACAAGACCTTCTAAAAACCAAACCAACAATGTAATACAAACACCAAAAGTTAGAATGGTTTATGTAAAAAGATAAGAAATAAGAAAGCTTGATTATACAAAAATTGAAAGGGCAAAGAAGAAAAACTTAATTAGTACTGGATTAAAAAAAAGGTTTTGAAATGTAGCCCTTTTAGTTTCATTGACTATTTTCTCATAGCAATCCCTGATTCTCACATTTAAACGATTTCAAGTTCTTAACCACAAAATAATATATAGTTATTTATATTACTGAGAGATATGAAAATCATTTATTCACTGTATTATATATCTCTGCAAATAGTGAGAACAATATTTTCTTTTTGTCTTCTTTTAGATCAAACCAGCTATTCCACAACGGTTTTAAGGATTGGCGGTGATTTGCAGCTTTAGAAGCTAGAGGGCACATCCCTTCTCTTCCTCTGTCTCTCTCTCTCTCTCAAAGCCATTCTTAAATTGCAACGTAAAGTACAGGTTAGCACATCAAACATCCCATCTCTGCCACCAAATCATAACAGTAAACCCTGCACTGTTAATGGTATTGTCTGATCAGATGGTTATTAGGGCTAGCTCCTGGTTCTATCCTCGTGGACAGAAAAGACCCAAGTTAAATCAATTTAATAAATTTTGGCAAACAATTTCAAGTTATTATTGGAAGCAAATACAGAGCTCCTTTTATGATTAAAAACAATTTGAGCTGTTTCAAAAATAAGAACTTTTTCTCTCTTCTATATTGAAAAGGATCTTGCCCTAGCTCAGGTATGATCCATAATATGAAATAGACGCCACAATGCTTTCTAAACAACTTCTGAAAGATGGCAAAAGAAAATTTTCCTTCTTTGGCGTTACTCCTTTCTCATATAGAGGTAAGAGGGATAGAAAGAGTCAGATCTTCCCATGAAGAGGTAGAAATGTGACTTTTTCAGTGGTATATATAAAAATTCTGGAAAACAAACAAAGTCAGGATTAATTGGAACATTCACAGTTTACAGTTCACATACCATTCCTGGAAATGAAAAGTAAAACGGACAAAAAGACTTCTTTTTTTTCTCTCCTTATGAAAGCAGCTGATGAAAATCCATCCGCTTGAATATATCAGCATCTAGGTTCGGGAAAAGAAGCAGAGATCTTGAACAAAAGGAGACCAAACACTTGTGCACAAAAGGCTTCAGTTATTGGCTACGTGTTCATATACGTACAAGCAGGAAACGCAGAAACGGATAGGGAATGGAGCAGAAGGGGGTAAGGTAGTACCTGGGGCCGCTGCAGAACTCATAGAGCTTGCCACGGTTGGAGAAGATGATGAGGGCAACCTCAGCATCACAAAGGACAGAGAGCTCATAAGCCTTCTTGAGAAGCCCATTTCTTCTCTTGGCAAATGTAACCTGCCTGTTGATTTTGTTCTCTATCCTCTTCAGCTCAACTCTCCCCCTTCCCATCTTTTTTTCACTCTTTCTTTAAAAATACACACTCTCTCTCCGGAGCTCTCTTTCCAGTATTGGTTAAGAGATGAGAATACTTTCTTAAATGGCCTGTGTCTCTAGGGCACCAAAAGGGATAAAAACAATAGTGCAAGAGAACAAATAAAAGTGGAAACCCTGATAAAAGGTTCCCTTATATATGTTTGGTTTTCATCTCTGTACTGTAAAGTCAAAATATATGTTTGTTCAGTTTAAAAAAAGTTCAGAAATTTATGTTTGTACATTTTATATAGTTTCTCATAATCTCTAAGTTGGGTTCGTAACTTATCTTAATACCTAAAAGAGGTGAACCTAACCGTTCTTTGTCCAGGGTTACCCATGCATCATTCCTCAAATTGGCCACATCTTAAAGGAAACCAAATAAAACACTTAAACTTACAAATCATCACATTTACTTTTCCATTGAACTTCTGTTAAGTTTGACTCAGGAAATATCTGGTTTACTACTAGGTTATGTACTGGACGTGTGCACCAACTTTAGAATTGACGCGTTTTTGGACATACACGTGTCAGATTCAAGAACTGCATAGTGCCTTTTGAGGGCAATGACTGGCTTCATCACATTACCTTGCATTTTCTCATTAAAGGGGTTTGAGAGGAATCAAAATCAGAGTGAAAAATTAACTTATATAATCTTATATGAAAATAAGAAAAAAATAAAATATATAGTAATAATATTTTAAATTATACTACTATCCTTCTTAAAATATCATCTCAATTCTCAATCCAAAAAAAAAAAAAAGATTATAGATGAATATGTAATTTGAAATTGTTCTCATTTTCATTCCCCTATCTTCATATGATATCTAAACCAGATAAAAAAAAAAAAAACAATTTTTTACTTCTCATTTTCACTCCCTTTATTTGTTTTTCCTCTCGTTTAATCTCCCCCATCCTTAACTGAGTTCTTAGAAGTTTAAACTAAAGTTCCTAGCTAGTTATTTCTCTAAAAGCTACATAATGAGAGTATACTGTCTCCCTTCCCATAATCCCACCATTCGTTTGTAGTGAGTTTTGAATCTAAAACCTCTGAGATGAATTATCTACTGCTCAACCATTAATAAGGTATTTCATCAAGTTGAGTCCAAATAGAACTTCTTACCAGGTTAAGGGCAATAAAAAATAAGTTCCTTTTTCTTCATCTTTTAAGCACGCAAAGAGCCAAAGAAGTTTGGAAAAAATTGTTCCTCATTTACTAACATATTTTCATGTAATTAATGTTTCCTTTTTTATCTCCTTAATGCTTTTTCCATATATGTAAGTATATGTAAAAGGACAAACAAATCCTATCCATACATAAAGTGAAAATCTTATTGGGTTTAACTAATTGATTGAATTAAGTTATTTTTAACTGCTAAAGAAGTCTCTAAATTAGTAAATGATTTCTTATGTTTTTGCATAAATCCACACAAAACGCTTAAGAGAAACAGCTAGAGAAAGATCAAAAGAGATGGAAATTTTCGTTCTTAATTTGTTTGTTTTGGTTACGTGTTGCCCTTTTTCCAAGGGTGTAGGCCAAGAGCCAGCCTAAAGGGCTTAGATTGAGTAGTTCTTCTACAGTAATTAACGGTCAGAGAGGGAAAAGAAATTAAAGGATTAAATATTCCAACTATCAACTACCATATTTAAAGATGACATGCATTACGTGTAGTTTGGAACTTGAAGGTACGTAGCTCAAAAATGTTAAGAAAGAAGTTATTGGCACATAAATTTATTATTGAAAATTTGAACTTTTAAATAACTAAACAACTATACATTTAAACTATAATTTTTATTTTATTATAAACATAATTGTTTCGTGATAAATATGGTTAAGAATTCTCTAGAGAGTTTAGTATTATTTTTAGTGATCGTGTTTAGTAGGTGAACATTTTAATTTCCTAATTGAGCATTTGAAAATGTTCTGTAAAAATTAAAATTTGAGAATGAGATATATGAAAAAATTAGTATTCTTGTTTAGAATATACACAACATGAAAATATTGAATTTTTTTTAAATATTTAAAAAAATTAAAGTACTCAAATACCAAATACTATCTATGTTTATCATTAATCCACAATGCTAGCTTCTCCAAAAGTCACATTTTCATATCTAAATGCATTCCCTAGTCTAAAGGTAGGTGAATGATAAAATATTTTATGTAACCATTAATCCAAGTCCCATGATATTGGGCAATTTCATTCAAATAAAATTAAATATATTTTGTAATTTACTCATTATTTATCTTACAAGTATAGTATCAAATTAAATTACATTTAATTTTATTAGTAATTTTTTTCTTTTTTATCAATTAAATAAAAATTATTTTTATATAACAATCACATCAAGTTAGAAATTAAAAATGTTTCAGTTATTACCACCCAACTTGATTAATATAGATATGTCATGTAGTGTAATGTTCTGTTCACAAGATCTTGGTCGTTCATGTGTGATCAAACAGTTACGATTTTTTTACACACAAAAATATGTTTTCTTAAAAAAATTTAAAATATCATGCAAAATAATAATTATTTATACATAAATAAATAATTACGATTTAACTTTACCCCGTCGAGATCTAGATTCCAACCTATTTTATCTTGTTTTATGGCTTTTGAGCATTAAGGATATTGATACATATCTTAAATACTTAGAGTTTATATTTTGTATTGAAAGATATTTTATATATTAATTATATAAAATTAATTATTTTTTAGTGTGTCTAAAAATATAATATTTTAAAATAATATCTCATAATAAATTAAATATTAAATATTGTAAAATATTGTTATAAAATTAATTTTTAAAGATATATATAAAAAAATTTATAAAAAATTCGTATATACAAAACTATATCATGAAGTACTGTCACAATCCATTATGATAGTGTGTACGATTTACTTAGTGGATCATTATGTACTGATAGATAGAGTTTTCTTTTACACAGGCGAAAATTATGATAAAAAATGAAAATTAATAATACCAAATTTAAAATATCATTGATCTTCGTCTCTATAACAGTGACTCACCAACCAACATATACGGTGGAGGACTAACATAATAGAGGGAGTGTATTCTTATAACTAATATTTTATAATTCTTATTAATTTTTAATTAAAAATAAAATAAGTAAAAAAGAAATAATTATAAAAATTATAAAAAAGCAAATTGAAATATATATAATTGGTATATGTTAAGTTTCTTAAGATACATCTAAATATATAGTATATTTGAATTTTTATTTGTTTATTTTTTATATTATTATTATTATTTATATTTTTAAAATTTATTTGTATTCTTTTAAAAAATTTAATTTTTTTAAATATTATGTTTTAATTTTTTTCTAAAAATAAATTATAAAAAAATTCAAATACACCTTGCATACCAAAAATTCAAACATAGGTGAAATCTACACTACCGTACGGTAGCATAAGTTTTGTATTTTTTTAATATTTTTTACTTTTTTTTAATATTTTTAATATTTTAATATTAATAAATTATTATGTATGTCTGAATTTTTTAACATATTTTTATATTTATAAATAAATAATATTAAAAATTTATGAATAAATAATATAAAATTTTTTAAAAAAATTTGTATGATTTAAATAATAATTAATTAATATTAAAAAATAAAAAAAACATAACATTTGGTGCGCACCACAGGAATAAGACCAAAGGATATTGGAATGGTGTTTTCTCTCTCTATTCCGTGACGATCTGAAACTGTGCAACAGAAGTCACAGTGAGATGTGACGTGTCGACTTTTGAGTGGGGAGATTCCAATAAATTGGCAGTTCCCAGTGGACACATAGAAAAAAGCTCCGTACGCGATTAACGGCTGCGTAGCTGAGTTTTAAGAGTACAGTGCCTCTGGACACGTGTCAACACCAAACCATCTTATAAACCGGCGGTTACTTTTCTAGATTCCTCGGCGTTTTGCTCCACACCTTTCTAAGGAACACAACATTGTATTCCGAGGCAACACTGCTCCTGAACCCCTCCCTTCTCTTCAACGACCTTATACATCATTTCATTTGTACTCACCTTATCCTCTGTGATTATGCAGAACTAAATCTAATTAAAACCCAACATCAACTGGGGTTTTTTTTTTTATGAGAAGGTAAAGGATACAATTTAATCAAAGTCCCTCTGATCAAAATGTTCCTTAACAGAGCTGATGATAATGTAGAATAAGTAAGATTCTCTGCACCTAATCTTTACATATACAGATTTCACTCTTGTTTCCAGATTATATAATGGAGTACTGTTCCTGAGTGTCTAAAGCAAAAGTTTTCTGCTTAGGTGCATTGCAATAGAGAGTTTGAATCAGATTGATTTTAATCTTCAAATGGGGTAGAAAATTACAGAACCAAATTCAGTCAAAAAGACCGGGGTGAGGAGATCACATTCTTTTTCATTCTGTTAGTGATAATAAGCATCAATAGCTAATATACATGTCACTTTTGAATGACATTGACATGGTGGGCCAAGTTAACAGTAGGCCATTTACATCATTCAGCTGCCCATCCCAACCTCACCATAAGCATTTTGGGCTATTCCTCCTTCTGTTCATGCTTACTTGCATATAAGCATAGAAAGGCGTTCTTCATTTTATTTCGGAAGATGGGATTTTATATTATTTTCCTTTTCTTAGTTTGTGTCTCTTTCAAGTAACCTATGAATTCATTTCATCCTCCCTGGATATATATATATATTGGAAATACCTGCCAGAGGATTATAATTCCCTTCAAAACCTCATTAGAATCTAGAAAGGACCAGTTTCCTGATTTAAATTCTCATTTTGATAAATATTCAACTGGAGTTGCCTTATTATTAATTAATTATTTAGCAGTTCGATATGGGGATAAGGAGAGGCATAATAGAGAATCAACCAGAGAAAAAGAACAACAACATTAATAAGGCCGCTCATGCCATGCCCAGATACATCTCCCACTACATGAAAAGCTTTAGCAGAGTGCATATACTTTTCTGGATGCCTTGATACAAGATCACCCTATTAACCACAGAACTATAAAATCTTCAGAAGTAAAAAATAATAATAACAACTGTCTGTCTGTCTCTGTCACCAAGAACCACGTCTATTCATGTAAGTTGTTTAATTAGCTTATCCAGAATTGGAGTCTATGTAGCCTTTGTAATCTTGCTTTGTTGTCTTAAGTTTGGAGGTAGTTTAAAAGTGAAAAAACAATTAAGTTTCGGCACCAGAAGGTATATAGATTATTTGAAGTATGAAAAATGCTTCAGTGTCAGCATGCTTTGATGTCAGGTGGCCCAATTTGATGTCCCTAATTGGAATAGACCCTTCATCTACAACCTTCAGAACTGGGGTCCTCCACAGCTAATAATGCAGGACACTTCTCCAATAGGAAAAAGAGAATGCTTCTGCTTATTAACAGTAGTACTAACTGAGATATATACGCCTATGTTTCTTGTCATTTTCTGGGTCGGCCATGTGAGGTCGTCCAATACATCATCATCTTGAATAAGAAGTATTGCCAAAACCAAATGCTTCACTACTTCATTTCCATGGGCCCTATATCTGCTAATTAAGAGCTGGAATTGAATGGCTCTCCTTCTCCCTTCAATAATGTTCTGAAACCAACACCACCGCACACTTTAAACCCTTGTGAATTATCATCAAGTTGCCAAGAAGGTAAACTATGTATTGCCCAGTCAATCCACCTGTAAGCTCTTGACTTGGCACATGAAGAAATAGTCGCCTTTGAACCAAACCAAAATGAAACCCACCTTTAATATTGAGTTTGCATTGTAGCTCTTCTTGAATTTGTACTACAATAACTTAAAGGCTAGTAAAAAGGTTTATGTATCTTTTCCTACACAAGTACTATTCCAGAACTACTACAAATTTTGTCATTTGTTTTAAAAGGAGAAACAGAGATCGAGGACACATATAATGGATGGGATAAAACGGAAAAACACACATAATAGTGTTTATTTGGCTAACAAGGCATGTTAGTCAACGAGCATTCTCTCTTGTTTAAGGAAAAACCCAAATAGTATGTTAATGATATGTCAAATCCCCACTAATTTGGTGATCAAACATGAAACATTACTTAATGTGGTAGCCAAGCGCTTGTTCAACAACTAGTGTCTAATCACTTTATAAGTGGGATTGTTCTATTTGGGATAAAATTTCGACTCAAGTTTTCTATTATCAGTTAGAGGACCCTTCGGCAAAAGCGGAAGATAAAGCACATTGTTTCTTTTTTTCTTTTCTTTCTCAATCCAAGATATCTTTTCATAATGTACTAACACTAATAATGTAATACGCAGAATACGTGAATCAAACAAGGAACATACTATTCACCAGAATAAGTGTTTGATATTTTTTAACTCTTGACTTCCAACCAACCTCTTTATTTTTCCCCCCCATTTTCGTTATAAATTATAATTCCATTTCCAGCTTACCCAATTTACTTCTACCAACTAGTTTTCAATATTTGTATCACATATGCTAGACTCGTTTTGGAGAAGTTTCTGTCATCTAAACAAAAGCCTCAATCATCAACCTTTTCTTCTCTGAATCGGTAAAATTCCTCTGCCTAATTTCTTGTAACATGCTAGTAGGGTTTGTGGCCATTCAATGAACAGACATGCAATACAGAAAATTTAAAAGAGAAAAAGTAATCCTGCAGAAATATAGGAGTATGCTCTGGGACCAGAAAAAAGGGTTTGAAGGGGCTATAATGATCTGTATTTCTTAATCGAAGTGTTGAAAGTTGAAACGTAAGCAGTGATAGTAATGTTTGATGGGTCAGCAACCTAGTGGGAAAGGCAATTTGTAGTGGAAATGGGCCTAAAGGACACTATTGAAACTTGTAGTATCATTATGACATTATGAAATGGATGCCAAGATGGGTGACTAGAGAGCAGACAAGAAATTGACATGATATTGACAATATGAAGGTGATCAGCGATCACTTTCACAAACTTGAGTTTCCACGATAACAATATTTCCATGATCCACCAAGTACTGTGGATGAGGGGAAATTGTGAATGCAAATACTGTTATAGGTGTCAAAACAAACTGAATTCCTGGATTTTAATATGAAATTCAGGATAACTCTTCAAAACTGTGAAGTGTGAACTGAACAGTCCTATCTTCGCCCAGACAAGCCCACAAATGAGTCTCAAAACTACTTTCCTTTACAAGAAAAAATTTAATTTGTGCAGATTTTTTTTTGAATGTCACGTAATGTATATAGTACTCTTATAAATTTCACAAAAGTTTTTCTCAGTTACTTATCGTCATTTATTCCACTCAGCTTGTATTAACACAGTTTTATTAAATGGCTAAAAATGTTTATATATGTGAAATTTGTAAAAGTATTATTTAATATAAATGTTTAGCAACTAACATTCGGTAAGTGGAAACAAGAAGAATAAATGAATAAATAACCATCTAAGCTGATGAGAACAAGTGGAATACATAACCTGATATATAATGGCACGACGCCAGTGTCTTAATTTCCCCTTTCAGTTCTTCCTTTGATTGCTGAGCAAGAAGTGCTTCTTGAATCATGTTACTGCCTCTACAGTCTTTGACCTAGAAAGGTTTAAGCTTTTGGGTGCTGGGACGAGAATTTATTTTTTTATTATTGTTATTATTTTTTGGTGAGAAGGAGGAGAATGTATTTCTATCACATCTGTTCAAGTCTTTTAGGCTTGAAATTAAAGCAAAATATAGGCCCATCAACAATAGAACTTGGAAAATTCCACTCTGCTCTCAGAATGCCATGTTTCTTGTTTTTTGTTTTGGGTAAACACCATGTTTCGTAGTTTGGTCCTCATACTTGAAGATTTCACAAGCTTGTTAATTCTCTGGTATCCATGGTGTGGACCAATTTCCACCCCATGTCCAACCCAGCTTTTGTGCCCATGTTGTATCAAGATCCAATTCTCACCAGAGCAGGCAAGTTCAAGACTCCTAGGCTTCTAAGGCTTGCCCAAGTTGAGTTCCAACTTACCCTTTTGTAAGAGCTGCTCTTATTGGGCTCATTTACTGATAAAAAAGAACAAGTGAATGAGTGAAATGAAGCAGGAAATGAACAATCATAGATAGCTTTAGAGAAACTGGAGAGGGCATAATGAGTTGGTTGGAAGAGATAGAGTGGTCCCCAGCAAGAAAGTTAAGACAAGGGAGGGTATATGGTCTTTTCCCAAACTTTTTGGTCTAAAAACAAAAGCAGGGAGAGGTTGACAATTGACATGTTTGTCTTGGCCATATCCTTGTATCACAGCCATTATTGCAAGAAAAAGATCAATGAGACGATGCAAGGCCAAAGCACACCACATCCAGGTCCGAGTGGGGTGGGTGGCCTTGTGTGGAATACTAAATGCTGTGGGTCCAAATGCCCCCATCCTTAACCATCCATTGCCTTATCTTTTCCTTTGCTTCCTCTTCTCTCCATGTTAAGTTCCATTCATGAAGGCGACCCAATAGTGGGAGGGATTTCTCATAGTTTGCAGAGATCTCCTAGTTAGCTTCATCTTTGGTGGCATCCACCTCTTTTGTTCCCTCTTCACCCAACTAGGCATCTTTTTACATGAAAGTATCAAATTTAACCCCCACACTTCTTTTTTGGTTCTTTCTCCCTTCCTTAAGAACTGGAAAGCAAAAATACACGTGCATCTACGGCCATCCATATAATCAAATTCCCACGGAAAACTCCAAAACAGTGTGAGGACAAGGAAGACCTGCAGATGATTCTGGGGGCTTTTGAATTTGAAGTTTTAATTAATTTCTTCCAAGCTGCCATTATTTACTGTCAATTTTGGGGTCTAAGTCTCTCAACATTTATTGAGCTCTTCAATCCTGATCTCTTTCAACAACTGTTCCATCATATCTTATGGAGTTAGGCTGAACAATAAAGTAAAAGTCTTCTCCCTTCCCTTCATTATCCAAGCCCAAGCAGCATGTATTTGGGTAAAATATTTATGGGAGCCTGCATTTCCATTTATGCAGTTTGACTCTAGAAAGCTGCTGGACTTGATGATAACCCCATTACACTTTGTTTTGAAATTTGGGAGAAAAGAAATTGAACAATAATGAAATGGAAATAATGAGAGAATATTATGCAACTTTCATTTCTCTGAGAGGTACTGTGTTTCATGAATCATGATATATAACTGTATTTTAAAAATTTTAAATTACAATAAAGAGTAGATAACAAATGTTTACCTTCTTCTTCCATTTCCTCTCATATTATGGCTATGTGTGGAGTGAAAATGAGCTAGGTTGTTGATTGGTGGGGTGAATCCCTCCAAGCAACCTTTATTTGCCACAACTGCAAAAGGCTCTAATCTCTATGAATTCAAAGTACTCTAGCAGAAGACAAATGCAGATAGGTAGGACTCTCTTACTTGACAAAATCTAAGTGATCTATCTTTTACTCCAATTCAAAGCACATACAATGGTTCTCTGATGAAGGACCACTGACACCATAGTCATGGATCCAAGCAGACAATCTCCACTGCAACAACCATTTTGTTTACTTCAATAAATAATAGGTCCAAAGTTTTTGGAGTGGTGGATCACCAATTCACCATATACTAACATACATCGCTGTAAGTAATGGTTTGAATCTTAACTTTATCATATTTTAAAGAATTTTTTAATGAATCTTTTAGTTTTAACGTGAATGTCTTGTCTTTAACCAAACCATAGAGATGAAGTAGTTGAGATACATGTAAATTTATTTAGACATCATATATGGATCACCTTAACAAGCTCTAACCAATTAAACACGAAAATTTAGAATAATAATGGTGCAACCAGAACACCAAACTGATGAGCCAACCATTAAAGTTTGCCATATATTGGTGTGTGTAGGTGGATGGGGGCCTACAAAACCATGGCTGGCTTTGGTAAATTGGTGGTGCTATGGCCAAACATTGGATTAATTTGCTCCGCATGCTGCTTAATATGGCAGAGTGGGGCTAGTAATTTAATGAGTAAATTATTTAAAGCTAGTTGGGAAGTTACAACCAAATTAAATTCAATGTTTTCAAGTTATAATGAAAGGTATGAAGGAGGCAGACTTGAGTTGGAGGAGTAAATAGAGGGTAGTTAATAATTAATATCAATAAATTACATTAATCAAACTCAATTATTTCAATCTTAATTACAATATCACTGCTATGATTTAATTGTCTTCACTACTTTTAGATCCCACATTTCTGTTCTTATTCAAGACTTCACAGTTTGAAGTTTGAACCACTATGGATCATTTGAAAATTTTGAAATGTCACATAAATATTTGCTTAGGTCTCTTAAGTATTGACGTTGTGAATTTGTAGTTTTCTTTTTTTTTTTTTCCCTTAGATGACTCGCTTTCATTATGAAGAAGAAATTTGGTACTATTCATAATAATACTGAACACAATGTTATCGTAGTGTGAAATTTTGTTGCCTTTTTGAGAAAAGTGGGGCCCACATAATTTTTATTTATTAAGATACTCATAGGATTGTAACACAGTGTTTATCCATTTTCTCTTCATTACTACATTCAGTTAAATTTTGTGCGAATTTAAATGCTGGTGTCTTTAAAATTGTTTAACATAAGTTGATTGGAAAATACATTTATCATATAAATAAAAACAGAAAAAATTCTTTTAGTTTTATTTGAAATATTTTCTTTTCACACAATGGGCTTTGGTTTTTTTCATTAAAAAAAATTTATATGACCAAATAAAAAATTAACTTATTTTTTCCATAAATTATTCAAAGTATTTATTTTAAAGTAGTGACTTGTAATATTAAGTATTATATAACAAAAAGGAGAAATCTATCCTATTTTGGGAGTAGAGATAGTATTTCATTCTTTTTATTCTTTTATTTTTTATTTTAAGAAATATTTTAAAAGAATATAAAAAAGCAAAAAAATAAATCAAAATATTTGTTTACTTTTTATTTTATTTTATAATTTATTTTTGAGTATTTTTGTTATAAAATATTGTTTATTTTGATTTTATTTAAAAAATTAATATTTTAAATTATTTTTTAAAATAATAAATAAATAAATCATACTCTCAAAGTATCCCGTTTCACCTAATAAAAAAGAATATGAAAAATTCTAACCTACTCCCTCATCTGAAGCAGTAAGTTTGGAGTAACTGCAGGATTTTCACTGTACAAGTGTGTCTCTTTGTTCATAAACATTAATTTAGGTAATATTTTATTCGCATTAAGTGTTATATGCTCTAAGATGAGAGTATGGATTTTTCATTCTCTCTTGGATAAAAAAATACTAATAAGTTTTTAACTTAATTATATTAAAATTGTCTTTAAAATTAAAAATTACAAATTTTAAGGACAATGAAATCAACAAAAACAAATAGAGAAAATGTGAATGGAAAAGAAAGTTGTTATCTATTTTGCATTTCTCTCACTCACGGAGGGAATTTCATGTTATAAAGGCAAGTAATTATTAATTAAGAACTAATGACATAAATAAATAACACTTATTTTATTGATATTTTTAATTACTCAAAAATATTTTGAACTTGAATTGTAAACAAATACAAATTTAATTAAAATATGAATTAATTCTGAACTTAAATTTTGAGAATATTTTTGATGCAAAAAGTGTTGGAGATCCATAATTGGGTTGTCGTGGTCGTGGGGATAAAGGAGGGGGGGGGGGGAATCATAGAAAGATGAGCGGTTGGATTAAGGACACGTTTGCAGAGAGAAGGCCGTGGATTTTTGTTGACATCAAACGATCTCATCATCAAACAGTAATTCCACAGTGCGCTTGCTTCCCTTCGTCCTCATGGCCCCCACCATGCCTACACATCTTCCCATCATTCCACGTGCCATCACAATCATGGAAAGGGACCCGTTGTCTTGTAACTGTACCAGTCCCACGTCTCGTTCGAACAATCTTACCTGTTCCGTGTACATCCAACGATCAGAATTAATAAAATTCTTTTAAAAAAACATATTAAAATATGTGACAAAACAAAATAAAAAATTAAATTAGATGTCGTATAACTTGTAATTGCACCATATCTTAATCCCACAATCATACTCATCTTAAATCAAATTTGTTTATAAATTTCTTATATTAAATTAATTATACAAATACATAAAAAAATAAAAGAAAATACTATCTTACACCTCCACTAATATTTTTTATTTTTACTTTTTATAGTTTTTAAGTTTCTTTTTAAAATTTTTTTTATTTTTTAAAAATAAATAAATATTTTTATCTTATATATATTTTTTTAAATTTTTTAAAACGTTTTTTAATTTTTTTACATATTTTTATTATTTATCTATAATTTTTTTACTATTCATTTATAACTTAAAAAATTTTATAAAAAATATAAAATATCTTAAAAAATTTTAAAATAAGTCCATGATATAAAAAATATTTAATTATTTTTAAAAAATAAAAAAAATTTGAAAACAAAACTTAAAAACTATAAAAAAAATTATAAAATTCTCCTACCGCCCACACAATAGACGGTAGGAGAGTGCTTCCCAAAAATAAAATGTCTATATATTTATATTTTTATTTATAATTAATTTTGTTATTAATAAATTTCTATAATTAAGGCATTAGTAACACATCAAAATTCTAAATTCCAATAACTTTTTATTTCTATGTTCATTTTTTATATATTTTAAAATAACAACAAGAAAATACCCAATCGTAAAAGATTAAATATAATTTGTAATAAGCTTTTAAATAAATTTATCATTATTATTAAAAATAAAGAAACATTTTCATTTTCATTTTTTATTTATTTTTATATGACTCACGTATCAAATTTATAATTATAGTTATAATCAATTTCAATTTCATCAGCTTTTAAAATGAAATTTGATTCAAAGCTCTTTTTTCCAAATGAGGGGAAACCATGGGAGTCGTCCTTATTTTTCTTTGATCAATTTCAATGCAGGGAACTAAAGGAAGGACTGAAAGCGGGTTGTGGGCAATGCCCGTTGCCCATACTGATATATGTGCCAGGGGTCTGTCACTCTCTGTCAAAGGAGCGTGGCAACACGCGTACATGACATTAATAGAGACTACTGCTAGGTGTCAGCAAACTGTGGTGGTGGGACCTGTCTTTTAGATCCCAACATTATGTTTGACTGTTCATTGGGACTCGCTGGACCTCAGTTCCACCATATATTTCCTCATCTTCAATGGTGTGGTTGGCTGGGTTGGACCCTTGTAGTAGGTCATATTTTTCATGTTTTTCCACAAGAATATTCCTTCTTGCTCCTTCATTTTGAATTAGTTTAATTTTGTCTAAAATCATTCTATAGAATAATAAATTTTATTAATAAAAATGAATGTAAATGTAAGTAATTATACAAAACAGCAATTCTTCAAGAATAAGAAGAAAATTATATGAAAATGATGTTAACTACTCACTATTCATATGTCAAAAGATTTTTTATTTATTTAATTCATATTAAATTTGAATTCATAATCATCATATTAAAATTAAAATTAAATTATGGTTCATTAGTTATGTCAAAAGACTTAATGGTTTTAGATGAATTAGTTTTTTTAATTTATATATAATTTTAAATGAATTATATCTTTTGGTGATAATTTAATGTATATATTTTCATCCAAGTTTATCTCTCTTCTTCTGGATTCATTACACACTACTTAAGTCTTGCTTTTTTGAATTTATTATAAAATATATTTTTTTTAAAGAAAGCTTTTTTTAAAAATAAAATTTATTGTGTTTAAATATAATTATTAAAAAAATTTTTAAATTAAAAAATAAAATAATTTTTTCTCTTATTTATCAATTTATTTTGTTGAAGGGAGTCAAAAAATTTAACTTCCTTTAAAAAAAATTTCTTATTTTTATTTTTTTAAAACAAAACAAATAAATAATTTTTTTAAAAAAAAGTTACATATTCTAAAAATATAAACCACAAGCTGAAAAGAAGTAAAAGAGCTCTTAAGGGATACTCACTCTCACTGTTTCTCTCTAAAAATAGAAACCACAAACCCTTCCGTTTCCATGGAGTTTGGGACGCACTAAAATCTCTTTCTTCACGTTGAGTAGCGTCTGACTCAACCCCATTTCGCAATCCAACTTTTACAAGTACACTGGTAACTCATGATTCAAGCAACTTATAGTTTTCCTTTTCTCAAGCACTGAATGCCTTTCTCATTCAGTATCTGAATTGTGTTTTTGCCTCCATTCAGTCCTGTGCTTAAACTGACAAAGTCTTTACATTTGAGCATATTAACATTTTCTTCAGTGCTTCTCGTTCCATATCACGTGGGGTTCTGAGTCTTCTGACTCTTTTTTGTAGCTTCTTTGCTGTCTTGTTACCTGGGTTCTGAGACCTTTCGAATGGGTTATCTTTTGCCAATCTATTTGGTTTGTCAGAAAGTAAAGAACTTAAAAATCTTGTGGCTTCAGGGAGGGTAATTTGTTTGCTTTCCTATCTTTATTTTGTCAAGCACTCGTAGCCTGTGTGTAGTGCTTTTTGAAGACTCTCCAATGGATTCTCCCTGTTAGCTTTCTGCTCAGCTGAAGCCAAGCAAATCGAAAATTCAAACTGAAATTTGGCTACAGCAGTACCGTTAAAGTACTATTCCTGCATCAATTGAAGTGGGCCGTTGGCTTTCTCTTGCACTCTGATTCTGGTGTATGTAATGGAGTCTTGGAGTTATGCTTCTGAAGATAAGGGGTTCGTGTCCAACGATACACTCTCAACTCTTAATACGCTTGCGAGAAGCAAAAGTTCCTTCTTGGGTTGGGAATTGAAAACCCCGTGTAATTTTTCCAACGACATGTTAGCCTCGGGTCAACAAAGTATAGATAATCAAAGTTTTGAGGAAATGAGTTTTCCAGAAATGTTGGGGAAACAATTGTCTCATGATCCGATTGGCAGTGTTCCGAGCAGAAAGCTCGATGGTGGTCCTGGTGGCAGAATTATTAGCCCGGTTATGGCAGTCCCAAATGCATTTTCTGGAGGAGGGGACTCCAATTCAAAGCTTTTAAACTCTGTGGTTGACTCTAACAGTCGGGATTCGCTAATTGATTTGAAGCTCGGACGATTTGCTGATCACAAAGATGCCATGGATTCAACATTTTCCAAAGGAGCCCCAGTTTTGTCATCTTCCGAGTCATCAGCGCCGCCCAAGAGAGTGCGATCTTCGGGGCTGCATTCACAGACTGCCTACTGCCAAGTCTATGGATGTAACAAGGATCTGAGCGCCTCTAAAGATTACCACAAGAGGCACAGAGTTTGTGATGTTCACTCGAAGACTGCCAAAGTTATAGTGAACGGCATTGAACAGAGGTTTTGCCAGCAATGTAGTAGGTTGGTCAATTTTCCAAGCTTTCATCTCTCAATTCCTTTTAATTGAAGGCTGCTCTGAGCTAAACATATATTGATACATTAAATTAGTTTAGCCCTCGCAAAAGCTAGTCTTCTTCTTGACGCCTATGGGAAAACAAAACCGTGACTTTTGACCTCTTCAATAGTATGGGTTTTAAGCATGTACAGTTCTGAGAGCTTTATCAGCTCTTAGTTCTCATCTTCTGCCTTACCATTTTTCTTGTCCTAATTCTATTTCCTAATTGTTTTTCACAATTACTTCGTATATGCATTCTTAAGGAATAGTTGGTGTATCCAAATTTCTTATGTTCCAAATAAAAGATCTTGGGCTCCCCCACTTGCTACATGAACAAACCAAACCTAGTCATTGTTAGGTGCTTACTTCTTTTCCTCAATTGGAAGAAGCCATCCTTTTATGACTATGTTTTATTAACTCGCTAATTTTAGCTCCATTAACTTTTCCTCTTCAGATGGTCTAAAATAAATAACCTTGAAAAAAGAAGCTACTTTGTTATGATTTATGGTACTTCTGTAATGTTTAGCTTATTATCCAGGTTTCATTTGCTGTCTGAATTTGATGATGGTAAGCGTAGCTGTCGCAAACGCCTTGCAGGCCATAATGAACGTCGAAGAAAGCCACAAGTGGGTATTCACTCTGGAAAAGCTGGAAGATTGCTTCTGCCATACTGTGGTAATATACATACATACATATATACATACATGTATGCATATATATATATTTGAACTCTCAAAGTCCCATCCCTCCTTTAGGCACATGCACATTCATCCTTGCATCACTGATTACATTACTTCACTGTATTTTCTGAAGTTTGAAAGTTATAACTGCAAGCCTTTGAGAAGCTGGTTCCTTTTCTTAGCTGAATTCCAACTTTTCAAATGCTTCCTCCAATGTGCCAGTGCAGTGTCATACAAAAATGAGTCAAAAATTTTTTCTGCCTGGTTGCTTAACCTGCCAATATTGATTATGGTGAATCCTGTAGTTCATTTGTCAGACAAGTATCTGTAAAGTTTCAACTTGTAGTCAATATCATCCTTGACTCCTTGTTTCCACACCGTAGCACTCCACGATATGTAGTGTAGTTTTCTTAGTTTATGTTATTGTCTAGTGGTGGTTTACACATAGATGTGGTGCTTTACAAGTGCTGATTGACTCAATGTTTTTACTTCTCTAACACATCTACTCCTATCCTATTGTCCCTTTTGTTTCGGAATGTTTACTTTTCATCAATATTCTCCGACAGTCACCATATGTGATGGTTGTGGGCTATTTTTTTTTGGTCCATTGTCAGTTTTGACGGATAAATACAAAATTATCCCTGTATTAGCTATCTTGAATCTGGATTCTTTGTTCATGTGATGGATGTGAACCATAAGTGACTTTTTCAATGGGAAAAAGTGGTGTGATCCCCAAGAGGATATGATTTCAGCCGCTATACAATCATTTTTGAGAGCCAATTTCCTCGTAGGAATTAAGCTATCTACTTATGATCAAACGTAAGCATACACATTGTTACTAACAAAGTGAGGTCTAATAATTAAATACCTCAATTCCCAGTTTTTATTTAATATTACCGACCTTAAGGTTTAAGCATATATAAATTGGCTGTTGCCAACCTCTTTCTGTCTCTGACGAAAAAGAAAAATATGAGAGCTTTCATTGGTTTAGTGTGCTTTGTAACAGTTTCAAGGGATGAAATAAATTCTCTACATTATGTTCTGAAACTTATTACGCTTGTTTCTAAAATTTACTGTGTATAAATGCAAGTTGTTGCTGTACTCAGAAACTTTGAAATTGGTCACAGTATTCTGGATGCGGATCTAGGGCTTTTCGGCCCTGGCCCTTTTCTAACTTTTCTCTGTATCTTGGCCGTCCAATATTTGGACGGCCACGATGCAGCCACGTGGCACATTTTTAAAAAAAAAATTCTTCCTGCTTTCCTTTCTCTCTTCCTGGCAGCCGAAATCGTTGGCGGAATGAAGAAATGTCCTTCTCTGAACTTCAAAACCAGCATGAGCATCTTATGGAGGATGAATAGTTTGGTTTCAACTGCACAGCAGCCAAAGTTTTTCTTCATTCTGAATCTCCATCAACCCCACTCTTCTTTTATTGCAAAACCTGGTATTCCGAGGAAGGGCCAAAATTCACTGGGTTAAAAACTATGGAAATAGAGAGAGAGAGAGAAGAAGATGGACATAAGCTAAGAAGAACTTTAAAATCTGTGGATGGATAGGAGAAATGGAGAGTGCTGGAAGAGAAAGTGAGGGAGGAGGAGAAGAGAGTGCGGGAAGAGAAAGTGAGGGAGGAGAGAAGGAAATGTTTTTTTTTTGTAACTTTTAAAAATGGTATTGCCACGTGGCTTGATCTGGACCGTCCAAGATTTTAGACGGTCCAGATCAAGAGAAAAGAATCCTCCTTTTCCAATGGGATCCTTATCCCAGTATTCTATGTTTGCCAGTCTTACATAAATTCGTTGATTGTTTTTCTTAGTCATTAACAGACTATTGAGCTGCTCTATTTTCTTGTGATAGTAATTGAAGGTTGGTCTGTTATAATAACTGATTCCCAGACCCCAGTTTTCACTGTTTCTGCAGTCATCTTTTATTAGTTAACTTGTTTTCTCTTAAGTTTTATGAAGATCATGTGATTCCTGCAGATAGCAGATTCCAGGGGACCATGCTAGCAACTGCATCTTTTATCTGCCAAGAGATACTACCTAGTGGGGTTTTGCGTTCTGATAGATATGGAACAAATGATTGGTGGAGACCTATAAAAGACAAAGATGGGTCTGAGATTAGGCATCTGTCTGCTGTTCCAGTCACCAATGGGCATCCTCAGTCAAGATCTCTATTTACTTCATATAACGAAAGACAATTTCCTTTTTTTCATGAAAATGCTGCTACATCTGCTACAGGAAGCATCTTCTGTGAGAACAATACTCCACCTGCTCTTGGGGGACCAAATTCTGGGCCACGATCTTTATTCCAGCACACCACCTTAGGAAGTGAGGACTTCAATGTTTTCAATACAGCATCAACTGTTCAAGGACTATCGGGAATTTCAGACTCTGGTTGTGCTCTCTCTCTTCTGTCATCCCAATCCCAGAACTCTTCAAGCCATTCATCAGGAATTCCCATGGCTCGCCCCTTGGTTATTGCAAGCAGCCATAGCCATTACAATGTGAGTCAGCTCTCAGAGAAGATCATCGGTTTAAGCTCACAGGCTTCTACAAGTGGAGTGTCAGATAGGTTTCCATTGGAGATGAATCCTGCTGCTGATGGAAGTCATCTTAGTCCTGTATTGATATCTGACAATAATAATATTGTCCACTTTGAAATGGCAGATGGGATCTTCCAAGGGTCAGATTTTATGAATATGAAAGATGATCTGTCCTGTGAAGATTGCCCAACCATTGACTTGCTTCAACTATCATCACAGCTCCAGCGAGTTGAGCATCAGAGGCAATCCTCGCAGGTGAAGCAAGAAAATAACTCTTCCTGCTCTCTTCGGACTACTTAACTTGCTTTGGAAGAGGTATGTCATTCTATTTCATATAAATCTAATTACCATATTTTGTGTAGATTAATTCAGCACTTTGCTGTGGGTACATTGCATCTCAGCACAGCACCTTATTCACTAGCTTGAAATCATGTTTCTTCTGTTTTGGAGGAAAAGTGAAGACTCTCATTTTGAGCTTTATATCAATGACAAATTGACGTATGTAAACCACTGCCATTAGTGGAAAGAAAGATTTTCTTTTCAAATTTCTTACTGCAAGATAGATATTAAATATACCTTCTAGGTTTCAAACCAATCAAGTCATCCTCCACCCTTGTTCTTTTAAGGTTGAGGAAATACTGTTTTATTGAGGTCATTGACATAAGGTGAACGAAAGAGTACAGTAATGCGTCTCTCGGAAGCTTTTATGATGGCTCAAGCTGATGTTAAGCTATAAATACAGTATGACAAAATAATTCAAATGCTGGATGTTTTGATTGAGAACTAGATTGATATGTAACGTAAAAGTAGAACTGTCACCCGGGCATTCAAATCTTCATTGGCAATTTGGCAGCAATGCTTTCCATTCTGAAGTTTTTGTGTATATATATGGAAAGTATACACTTGGTTCTTTTATAACATCTCTCATTCAGAGGGTTAAAAGATTTCGCTCTTTATTGATACAGGAAACAGAAAGTGTGGCAAACACCTATCCCAGTCACCTTAATGCAAAATGGCAGCACTTACGCCACTGGGAAGGTGAAACTTTACTAACTTCCTTGGTCTGACTCGGATCAGGAACTCAGTAGCATAACTTACCAACTAATCAGGTCAAGTTTTTTCACTGACAATGGCTTGGACAGTGGGACACAATAGTCCTTCAATCTAAGCATATCCATCCGACTGGCATAAACAAAGGCCTGCTGAATCAACTATGCTTTTCGGGTTCATAAATAGTTCATTTGTGCCAATTGTTGATTAAAACTGGCATTTGATTTCGTGAAGGTCTCTAGTATTGACATTTTTTATCTCAATCAAGTTTAATTATGGCGCTAATCTTTATTCCAGATGGGTATTGGTAGTCAAAATACTATAGTCTCCTTGCTAATCAGCCAGAAGCAAATTTGACAACCCAGAAGGGGCATGACAGCCCAATGAGCATCCTGAGAAGCAGAAAGCACCCTTCTTGGCTGAGGAGTCCGTACAATGATTCTCATGAAACACATGCTGGAAAAACACCTCAAAACTCAATATTTATGCCTTTGCTCGACCATCTTCATGAAAAGGCTAATCTACAACCACAGGCCAAAAACACGTATCCCATGATAGAGAGAGAACATGGAATCGCTAGCATGTAGCTCCACTTGTATATCAGAATCACCAGTTTTCATTAGTAAACCCAAACCCACGAAGTTCCATCGACATCAACCTTAATACTACCTCACCCGAGGTTGCTGGGGTTGTCAATGTCTTCTGAGGCCACCCAAAAACTTGGTTGCACACTTGCACTCAAGATAGAGTGCGCAAGGTTTGCTGCACCGTAAACGAAGAACGCTTATAAACAAAAAAGAAAAAGAACTGAATTAGGTGGGGGTGGCAACTGGCAAGGTAGAACTCTTAATTTCATATACCATATCAAGAATCAACTAGTTAGTCACAAAGTTCAAGCTTTTTAAGACGGATCAATTCATAACAGAAGTTTAAATATTTTTAGAGATTGCTTGAGAATGCTCACTACTATTGGATCCACGTCAATCAGAGTTTTAGGAGGACATCATTCCTCACAACTACAGTTATTATTATTATTAGTTAGAATTGATGGGGAGATCGGATAAGATCAAGTTGGCTAGCTCATATAATGGAAATATTAATTGGGTGATATTTTCTCGTGGGATTATTAGTTCAGAGTTAATCAACGGATAAAAATTAGATGCCATTACTTAAGTATTTGTTATCAAAATTTTCAATAAAGAAATAATACACATGAACATTTTTTTTTAAAACAGCACCATACCATTGAGTCATTGACTCCTTAACAAATGTTCCTTCACAAGAAATTTTATTTTTTACATAGATCCAATTTATAAAATATAAGTAAACTAAATTAATTATAAATAAATATGTATACATATAAGAGATATATCCCATTAAAAAGTATGTATGATATGCATATATATATTTTTTATGATTAGTTTGATGTATACATTTTTATAAGTTCTATTTATTTAAGAATTTCTCTTTCAAATATAATTTTATTGAAAAGACACGTGAATTAAGGTCAACCTGGCAAGTCAAATCTTAAGGAGCAGGGCCAAAAAAGTCATTTTTGTAAAAGGAATTAAAAAATTTGACACAACCCAAATCTTATAGGGTTACGGGCTTAAACGGATCAGTATATAAAAATATTATAAAATTTTATAACAATATTAAATCTAAACTATCAATTAATTATTTTTAATAATTATGTAAAACTTTCTTACATAATAAAATATCATCAATTTATCATAAACTTAATATCCACAAAGATAATAGTATAAAATTAAAACCAAAAAGATTAATCAATCATTCTCAATAATTATATTTGAATCTTGCTTAGATAAATTTGGTATAATTGTTGAGTTGTTATTTTTTTCTTCATCTACAAAGCATAAATTATGATAAAAATTAGTAACAATAATGAGAATAAAGAAAATTGAACAAGTTTAAAGTGCAAAACAAATTAATTGAAATATCACTTTATCACAATAAAAAATAAAAAAATACAAGTATCCGAGTGTGTAGCCTAATATATATTGCCCAATATATATTGATAACGTTTTAATAATTATGAAAGATAATATATAAAAAGAGAAAAGATTATATACATAAAAAAAACTAATTAACAAAACTAATTAGTAATTACCAATTATGCCTTACAGCCTAACAACTCAGCTGAAAGCACAAATTTATAATCGTGTACTAGTAATCAGAATAGAAACAAAATTTGATATGTCATTCGTCCACCTCCATCAATATGATATTACATGTTTGGCATATAGAGCTTGTTGTGAGCATAGCCATATTTGTGACTTTCCTTTAGTATTATATAATCCTTAATTTTATTATATTTTAATTTTAATTTGATTCTTAGTAAATCTAGTGTTATCTTCATAGAATTGCATCTCTCAAGCAAGATATATATACCAGGACAAATGGTGATAAATTTGACCATGGATCCACTAAGTTTGGCAGCTTAGAGTAACACACATAAACCAAGTCAAAGACATATATGTAAAACTAACAAAGATAGAGAAATCATGACAAAGAAAAAAGTTAAAAGTTAAAATTGAAAGAGGTTTTGTAAAAAAAAAAAAATTAAAAGGGTTCAACCTGACCCGTTACGGGTTAGCCTTTGATGCGCCAACTCGTGACGAGTCGAGTCAAAAAAGGCACTAATTTTTTAAGATTTTTTTTTTTTTTACTCTCAACCTATCCCAACCCTTGAGGTTAGTCTATTGAGTTCGGCCCTAATTGAAACCTACGAAAAGTGAAGAGTGAAGTTAAAAAAAGTTTAGAAAGTTACATCATAAAGATTAGGGAAACACTATGGTGCAGTCCCATTTTTGGGGCTGCACCGTACTTCCTACCATCAAAATATAATATTTTTTTAATTTTTTATCTTAATTTTTTTATTTTTTAATATTAATTAATTATTGTTTATATTATATAATTTTTTAAAATATTTTTACATCTTTTATATACTATTCATCCATAATTTTTTTTAAAAAAATACAAAATTTTTTTTTAAATTTTTTTTTAAAAATATATGATATAAATAATAATTTATTAATATTAAAAAAAATAATTAAATAATAAAAATTGTAGGCAATCGCCCCAAACTAGGCGGTAGCTTAGAGTTTCCCTAAAGATTATGATAGCAGGTCAAATAATTAAGTTTAAGACCATTTATTTGCCTTTTAAAACATTGGTCCCTGCCGGCTTCAACGTGAGATTATCAATTTATCATCGTCCAAGATTTGCTAAGCGCGAATTGTGGCACCATTTGTGGGCGTTGGGCGGCAAAAGGACTTGCATAATTGCATGAGTACACAAGAGACGGAAGTGAAAACCAACTAACATTTCCGTTCACTCCAACGAAAACAATTTTAGTATCACGGTACTGAAAAATTAAATATTATTATTATAAATAATTTTTTTAAACTTTAATAATTAACTTAATTATAGTTTATACGAGAGATTCCAGCTACGTTCACTTAAGTTGGGTTAATTTATAAACATTCTTTCCTTTATTTTTAATTATTGATTTCACTTTCTTGTGTTTATTGTTACATTACAAAAGTTTTTATTATTTTAAATTTTGTTACACAATTATTATATTATCTTTAAAATTTGCCAAAACGATTAGCAGTAAGACAGATTAAAGATATCTTCAAGAAAATAAATTTCTTATAATTCGATATATTTTTAAAATACTGAATAAAATTTGTTTCTTTTTTCCTCTTATGAATCCCGTTTGACCGTTATAATTTGAAAAAGACATTTAACAAGCCCACAATCCCAAGCTTCTTTTTCTAAGTTTACTGACTATCCAATATCCCAAAACGGTCAGTCGTTGTCGTTGAGCCTTTTGATGGCCCCAAAACATAAACCAGCTTTTAGAATTCCAAATTCAAACCACATAATTAGTTAGGATGGCACCAAGAAAGTGGGAAAAAAAACAACAAAAATGGAAGAAGAACAAGAAGCGAACAATCAAACTCAGTTCTGATATGATATTCCCAAAAGCAATAATCTCACTACAACATTTAACAGGCTAACATAGTCAGTAAAATAAATAATAATAAGCTACATTCCAACTTATAGAAAATTTTTAAAAAATAACAGGAGCCTCAAATTTTATTGTTCTAGGACAAGTATATCCATATCATCTGCCCCATAATTTATCCTGGCCGCACAGATCCTTGGACAAAAAGGATAACAGTGTGAAAATTTTACTTCGCCGGACCATTAGGCAATGCGTCAGCTTTTCCACCGGATGGGTTTAGTTCATCCCAAGCTTCGATCCATGTCACCATAGCATCAGCAAGCTTGTTGAAATAATCATCAACCTTGCCAAGTTTTGCCTTCACTTGCTTGGAGATTTCAATGTAGCATTCTTGAACAGTAGTGCATTCCTTTGGAAGAGAAACAGATTGGAAAAAGGGAATCAACTCTTCCTGCCAGTATATTCCTTTGTACTCCTTCTTCAGGTTCACAAAGGGGTTGCTAGCTTTGCTATGCCAGATGTAGGGCAAACCTGTCTTAACCCCCAATCCCAAATGATCACATATAACCTACATTATCAATAGAAATTATAGTGAGTCCAAAGCCTGACACAAAATTCTTTAGGGAATGTGCAAAGTTAAGATAGAACCCCAAATTGAAGTTTGGAATACCTTAGTGCACCAGCCAGCCCACATATCATCGTAGCGTCCAATGGGTTGACCATCGCCCATGAGTCCAAAGTACATTGCAGGACCAATCAATGCACGGTTGAATCCCAAATTCATACCACACATGGGAAAGAGGGTTCCCTTTGGTATGGTCATAACCGCATCTACATACCTGAGAAAGAGCAAGAGAAATGATGTGAACAAACTGCTGCAGAAAACAAAAAAATAACAAAGGGAAACAGAAAAAAGAACTCAAGCATCTCATACCTAGTGTTTCTTTCTAGAGGCTTGACAAGCTGAGTGGGGGCATCATAATCAGGAATGTTGAGCCAGAGGCCATGAGAAACAGCGGTTGGGACACCTTCACGAAGACTAAATGGATATCCACGGACGAAATCTGCACCATCTCTGTATGGGTCATAGAGAGTGTTGTAGAAAAATGGGGTTGATGGACTCAGAAGGTTCTGAATGTGCTGCTGCAGGGCATTAATGTCTTTGCCAGATGGATCTTTAGCAACCTGAAATTCGATATGATTATGTCTCAGACCTGAGATCTAACTCCCTTCCTTAATGTTTTGAATAACAAATCAAATAATTGCAGCTAAAATAAAAGAACATGTGTTAGCAGATCTCAAGACATAATGACGGGTCTCAATGAAAGCACCAAGGCATTAAACTGGTTGATAATATCTTTGGCAATATGTTGCTACTGATCAGATTGGAAAACCCATTCCAATTCAAATCTATTACCAGACAAATTCATAGGACACAGATCTGAGCATTTAAATATGTAAGTAGGAAAGAGAATAAGATCTACGATAGAGCTGCAAAAGAACAACGGATAGATTGAGAAACTTGGATGAATTCTTCCAATTCTGAAGGTCTACCAAAATAGATTAAGAAAACAAAATAGATCATATCAGGTTCTGTCAAAGACATGAGTTCGTAATTTGACTAAAGAAAGCAAAAAAAGGAAAAACTATGTGGGATGGCTGACACAAGTAATAGATTACAGCAAGATATCATAGTGGGGAAATTGAACGAAAAAAAATATCGGCATATATACAGATCATATAGTGATATCACTAAAAGAAGTATAAAAAGGGAAAATTTGACACATGTAACCACATCTAGAGAAGTAAATAAGAGCATCGGCAATTGAGATACAAAATTCAATTACCCAAAAAAGAAAATATGAGAAAAGCGGAGGAACGAAACCACGTAGATCCGAAACTACCCACATCCGAAAGACTCGCAGAAGAAAAGGAACAAGCCTAGAAGTGTAATTCGAGAGAGAAATTAGCGACTTACAAAGCAATCGTCGTCAATAGTGTAAACGTACTTCTTCTTGGAAACCATGTAACCAAAGCAGCGACAAGCAGAGTCCTTGAAGGAAATACAAGAGGCCTTAGGACCGAGGATTCGATTGATGTCGTTGCGGTTGTAAAGCTCGTAATCGAAGCCTTCGGGGACCTTAATGGTCTTGTTAGGGTCACCATCTTGCACAATTATCAGGTGGTAAGGTTGAAAGAATGGCCTCCACATCTCCAAGAAGTCGAGGTTCCGGATCGTCGGAATCACGATGTCGAGCTCATCCTTGAGAAGAGGAGTGGGATTCACCGCCACTTCCGACATCGTTCTGTGAGACTGAGCAAGATCGGAGAATGCAAAAGCAGGAGAAATAGATAGAGAGAAGGGACGAGAATTGGAGCTTTGGGATGGAGGAGAATGGGAGCGGCTTTGAGGGGTTTTTGTATTTGAAACCGAGACACTCCTATTGGTCGCAAGTGCTGACAGGCTTGTGTACAGCGAGATATGGAATCATGCCCTCCTTGGCTTTTTATTAACAACAAAAATAATAGGAAAATATTTTTGAGATATATTAATTAGAAAACTACTATCCCTATTAATTATCTTATCATTTTTTATTATAAAAATATATTTTAATATTTTAAAAATTAATAAAATATTATAGCTTAATTTAAAGTAATTATTTAATGTTTAAAATATTCTTTGTAAATAAATAAAAAATCTTATAAAATTTAAATTATTTACTTATTTATTTACTCTTAATAATATTAATATAAAATATAAAATAAAATATATTGAATAATTTTTAAAATTTTATTTATAATTAATAATAGATAAATTAAAGGTTATTAAAGAATACTTAAAATATATAAATAATTTAATTTAAATTTAGTTAAATTGTAATATTTTTTAACTTTTAATATATATATTTTGTTTTGAGAGAATCCTGTAATTAATGTATCTTTTAAAAAAAAATTTGCTCAAAAATAATAATGTTACAAAGAGTTTAACTTCTTAAAAAAATAATTGAGAATCTCAAACACATGGAGCGATGGTGCTTACCCAAATAGCTTATTCTGATTCATCCTAAAAAGTTAGGAAGAAAAAGGTAAAAAAGAAAAAGAAAAACGAAAGGGTAATTGAAGTCTTAAATTTTAACCCTTTGTAATGAACTCAGAATCTGATCATATTCCACTATCAGAAAAAGGTGTTATACTTTATTTCAATTTGGATCAAAATAGGACATTTTTTTTTCTTTTCAAAAAATACTATTACAAAAGGATAGGTCTTTTAGAAAGGAAATCATTTTATTAGATTAACATTTTTCTTATTTTCTTTTCGAGTTTGTATATAAAAGTTGTAACAACAATTATTAACCAAAAGAGGACGAATTTATTGATAAAAAATATGCCTAACAAACTCGTGATTAAACCACTAGGCTCATAGCAAGTTGACCAATTGGCCTTTGAATACTCTTGGTTCCACTTTGGAGGAATAACGAAAATTCTAATTCTAAATTCTGCTGCCTTTGGACTTGTTATGAGCTTAACTCAGTCAATGAGAGCGACATGATCCATAACATTAATATTATGTATTTTAATTGTGATTATTTATTTTATTTTTAAATAATTATAATTTCTTTAATAAAAAATAAACTTTAAGTACTTTATTAACTTATTTATTATAATTATTTAAAAATTAATAGACAATCACAATAAATTAAAAATAATTAATAAAATAATAACTGAATCTAAATCTTTAATATCAACTAAAAAACTAGTTTTCTTACAAATTGTTGAATATTACACGTTACAGAGTCTCTCTTGATGCATTTAGTACATTGATGATTTTAGATATTATAATATTTAAAATTTTATTTAAGATAATAATTAAAAATTATTCAAAAATAAAAATTTTAAATAAAAATATCTTTTAAAATATCAAAACCACAATGAATATAATACAATTGTTTTTTATATTTATTTGTAAAATGAATACTATCGTTGAAAATTCAAAAGAAAAATAAAAACGGGTGAATAGCAATATTTGTAGGCAAGGACGTGTTTGGCGGGAGTGCGTGATGGAGGGCGTTGAATGGGGCTAATGGCCAATGCCTACTGCCTAATGCCATGAAGAGTTAGGCGACCCCATCAATGTTCAAAATTCCAAGTTTAAAAGTCGTCGGTGGCTTAAAGCAAGCCGTGGACGAAGTCTTTACTCTCTGTACAGTCCAAAATTTTCCAAAATTAAAAGGCTCCATTAACTTGGACACATCCCACATATTCTGGGTCGTACACGTGTACATTTGTCAGTTGATACTGTCTTGTACTTTTACCTACCTCATCAAACATCTAACATGCAGTATGTTTCTGCTTTTACTCTATGCTACTAAGCTTGTTTTGTTTTTCTTTTTCTTTTAATAGAGTCTAATATTTAAAATAATATTAGCCATTTTTTAAGAATAAATTAAGAGTCACTTTATGAATAAAGTACCTCATAAAATTCAAATTATTAATGTTTTATGAGGGTAACTAATTAGTTGTACTATTATTTACTATG
>JASKGM010000005.1:9425692-9438849 GCA_034509205.1 Ceratonia siliqua
GTTCAAGATTTATCAAAATGACTTTTTTTTTAAAAAAAAATACCTTCTCTCCAAAAAAAAAAAAAGAGATACGGACGGGCCCTAACTTTCAAGTGAATTTTTTTAAAATCCCATTGTTACAATTCTTTTTGAGTATATATCGAATGTTCTTTACTATACTTGCATAATGCTTTACACATGTCATATGTTATGATTAATTTTTGAAAACCTTTTATACATTCATGTATTGTATCATGTCATTTATATAATACTCAATAAATTCTAGCCATATGTGAATTTTAAATAAAATATAATTTGTGTGACTTAAGTATGACTTATTTTATCATTTAAAATTTATACATAATTTATATTCATTGAATATTATACAAATAATATGATATGCTAGAATTTCTCATTAGCTTATTCTAGATTTCTGTTGTGCCATCATACGGGGGTTAGGTTGGTTGGGCAGCATATATTTTTGCTTTCAATCAACCCCAAGATGGTAATTCTATACCAAATTTTCCCAAGGCAGATTCACAGGTGGATTGCCGTATCTTGACACGGTGACAATAGATGATTTAGCTATATGATCTGTAAATCTACATAAATTACATATTGATGTGGATATATTATATAACCCCAGACCAAAACAAATAAACCCACCAACAGAAATAACATATTCATTCATCATCCAAGAGATTCTATCACAATAAACTAAGATTAAGCAGAGATAGCACAAGGGTATAAGTTACCATCTTGAAGTGGATGGTTTCATTTCACCGGTGAAAACCCTGTGAAAACTGAAGAAACAGAGAACTTGTTCCTCCTTGATGTGCACTGAGCCAAACCTGGGCTCGACCACCCTATATTCCTCTAATCACTGAAAATCCCCCGCCAGCTTTTCAATCCTCCATTGCTCAAGTTTCTCTTAAGATGTTGATATTGAAGGAGAGTTAAACTGAAAATGATGCCGGAATGATACAAGAGATGGAGACAGAATGTTTCAGATGAAGATGATGTTCAGTGCGGTGCCTCTTGTTTTAAAACACACTTGCGCATGCAGTACATGGCATCCAACGTTACAGCTTGTGATTCTGTGAACTTGAGGCATGGAATTTGATAATGGTAAACAGCAGCAAAGCTGCACATTTCCTGAGCTGAAGTTCGTCGTCTTAGTTGCTCTATTTCTCGTTCTAATCTCTCCTGCGGGTAAAATACTAAACTATATGTCAAACATGGCAAACATAATTCTCCCTTCTAACTTCTTGTTTGTCTTGCGTTTGTAGAGGCATATGATCCATTGGATCCAACTGGGAACGTGACAATAAGATGGGATATCATGTCCTGGACATCAGATGGTTATCTGGTAACTTCCAAATTAATATCATTCTGATTTGTATGAACTTCCTAATTGTATATCTGAAGGAAAAGTAGAAACCATGCAATCAATGTACAACCAAAGAGAAAAGTAAAACAAGATTTCACCCAAATACTGCTCTGGTTATCCTCAACTGATCAATGTTTTACTGAAATATCCTCAACTGATCAATGTTTTCCTGAAATTTGGCAGGCTACTGTGACTATATATAACTTTCAATTGTACCGAAACATTATGAACCCTGGGTGGACTCTAGGATGGACATGGGCAAAGAAAGAAGTCATCTGGACCATGGTAGGAGCGCAGGCTACAGAACAAGGAGATTGCTCAAAGTTCAAGTTGAAAATTCCTCACAGCTGCAAGAGGAACCCTGCAGTGGTTGACTTACTCCCCGGAGCTCCTTACAACATACAGTATACCAACTGCTGCAAGGGGGGTGTGCTAACATCTTGGGGGCAGGACCCTATAACTGCATTCTCAGCATTTCAGGTGGCTGTGGGGCAATCTGGCACTTCCAATAAGACAGTAAAATTGCCCAAGAACTTCAAGTTTCTAGGACCAGGACCGGGATATTCTTGTGGCCCGGCTAAGGTTGTACCATCCAATGTCTTCGCCACAGATGATCATAGGCGAAAAACTCAAGCATTGAGTGAGCATAATTGATTCCCTTTCCCTTCATAATTCTTTATCTCCATCTTCTAGTGTAGATAATTATGGCTACAAGTGCAATGTGAGTTTTAACGTTTCTTGTTTATGTTTTTCCATGCAGTGTCATGGAATGTGACATGTACTTATTCACAATTTATTGCCTCCAAGAACCCAAGTTGCTGTGTTTCTTTATCATCTTTCTACAGTGACACAATCACATCTTGCCCAACTTGTGCTTGTGGTTGTCAGAATAATGACACCTGCGTCATGTAAGCCACCCTTCAAATTTCGCTTGCTCCTGTAACTACTGGAATTTTGAAGCTGATTTTTCTTTCTTTTGGTGGAAATGTAGGAGCGACTCAAAGATACTGAAAGAAGAAGGAATAAACACTCCGAAGAAGGATAACTCACCATTGCTACAATGCACCCACCACATGTGCCGTGTCCGAGTGCATTGGCATGTAAAATTCAACTATAAGGACTATTGGCGCGTCAAGGTCGCCATCATCAACTTCGACTATCGCATGAATTATACACAGTGGACTCTTGTTGCCCAGCATCCCAATCTCAACAATGTCACTCAAGTGTTTAGCTTTGAATATAAGCCACTTCTTCCTTATGAATCCATAAGTGAGTTTTTAGTATTGAACATAAAATGATCGAGTCTTCTCTGTATTAGAGCTTCTTGAAGATGTTTCTATAACTTTGTCTATGCAGATGACACTGGCATGTTCTATGGTTTAAAATACTACAATGATCTATTGATGGAAGCTGGGCCTCAAGGGAATGTCCAATCTGAGGTGCTTATGAAGAAGGACAAGAACACATTTACGCTGAAGCAGGGATGGGCATTTCCCAGGAAGGTCTACTTCAATGGTGATGAATGCATGCTGCCACCTCCTGACTCGTACCCTTTCTTGCCTAACTCTGCTTATAAACTACGAATTAGTATTTCATTGATGGCAGCCTATGTGATTTTTACAACATTTTTTCATATGGTGATCACTCTACTATGAAGTATAAGTGCGACAACTTAGTTACAGAGCTTACAGCGTAGAGGGGGACAATATAGCAGGGAGATAAGTAAGGCGGACGTTCTTGTAAACACTGATATATCTGAGATATAAGCTGCAACACCCCATGATTTTGAGTTATATATCATAAAGCACCGTTGTAAAGTGTATCTTCGCATATTGGTTTGGGACTGCCAGGATAAATATAGATGAGGCACCCAAAAAAAAAAAAAAAGAATTTAACTAGCATTTCTACTTGAATTCTTCAACACAAAGTTAAGTATTCAGTTTCATATTCTAAAAACAAATAATGATCCAATCTTGTCCTTTAAATAATTATGCAAGGCAACAGCTATAAATATGTGTGTGGAAGTGGTAATAAAAATGGAACCCCAAAGCAAATAACCAGACATTCTTGTGGGAAGCACTTGGTCACCTAAGTCACTTTCTAATTTCTATTGTTTCAGTTGCAGCTCCTATGCATTCTGGACAATGGGTTTGCCTAAAGCTCTGACAATCTAGATCACATGAGAATTAGAATATTCCAACAGAGTTGAACCTCTTTACCTTTCCATAGACATGATTCTCTATGGATAAGTCAATAAGATCGCCAAAGAAGCTAAGGTGGTTATGACTGTACTAAGTAGAGAGAAAACTAGTTTTGAACTTGCATTTGGCAGCCACGGATAGGAATCTGGAGGGGGCATAACGCAGTTATCCCCATTGAAATAAATTCTTCGTGGGAAAGCCCATCCCTTATCAAATGTGAAGGTTGATTTGTCCTTTCGAAATAAGAGCTCTGATTGCACATTCCCAAGTGGTCCAGCAGAAGTAAGTAGATCATTATAGAATTTGACTCCCCACAGCATGCCAGTATCATCTGCGCAAAACCAGATCCCAAAACTATATAAGAATTGGAAGATTTTCTCAACAAGATCGCCTAGGACTAATGCAAGATAGAACTTACTTAAGCCTTCATAAGGTGTTAATGACTTGTAATTAAAGCTGAAAAGTTGGGTTAGGTTATCAAAATTCGGATGCTGCACAACGAGGTTCCATTGCGTATAGTTCATTCTGTAATTGAAATTTGTGATTGTGATCTTCACTCTCCAGTACTCTTTATAATTCAGCTTCACATGCCAGTGCACTCGAATCGGACACATATGGCTTGTACACTGGACTAGAGGTGTATTTATAGCTTTGCCTGGAGGTGATACAACTGAAGCTAAATGTGGGGAGTCTGGGCTGTAAGACAAAATCAGCAAAGTAAATCAGAAGAGGGCCAAAAAGGATGCCAAAAGTTACTTTGAAACCCGAATATGAAGAATGAAAAGAAAAAAGAAAGACCAAGTTTCATATATCTATAAAAAGATAAATTAAGGACTTACTCTACGCAGCTACCAGGTTCTGTTTTGTTTTGGCAGCCACAGGTGCAGGTTGGGCAGTTTACTATTGTATCATTATAGAAAGATGAGAGGGAAACGCAACAAGTTGGTGTCTTTTGAGCCAGGAATTGAGAATATGTGCAGGTAATATTCCAGGTCACTGCCACAAAACGTGCAGGTTGTTAAAAAGAATTTAAAATCTGGTTTCCTGCTCAGAACTCTTATGATCAATGTAAAAAACAAAGATAATTATTTATAGTTACATCACTACTAATTATTTGTTTGATGAAAAATTAATTCCGTTTTACCAACAAAGGCAATACTGCTATCATGAAAAATTGGAAATGCAGCGCGTAAGTGCTAATATGTGCATATTGTAGATGTTGGTTTTATCAACGAAGTTTAGAAAGACACGTGTATGTGTGAATTTCCAATTCAAAGCTTTTGGCAAGTTACTTACTCAGTGCTTGAGTGGTTCTCCTCTTGTCATTGGCAACAAATTTAGTTTGTCTCACAATCTTTGCGGGACCACAAGTATATCCAGGTCCGGGTGCTTTCAGGGTGAAATTTTTTGGCAGTTTGACAGTTCTGTTAGTTGTTCCTGCAGAACCCACACTAATCTGAAATGAACTTACTGCATTGGCTGGGTCCTGAGCCCATGAATTTAATACTCCCCCTTTGCAACAATTTGCAATCTGCTGGTTGTAAGGAGTTCCTGGCAGTAAGTCCACTACTGTTGGATCCTTCTTACAACAATGTGGGATGTTCCCTTTGAACTTTGAACAGTCTCCTTGCTCTGTGGTTTGGCTTCCCATCATGTTCCAGATAACTTCCTTTTTAGCCCATTTCCAACCTAATGTCCATCCAGGAGCCTGAATATGGCGATACTGTTGAAAGTTGTACATTGAGACAACAGCCTGCTCAACCCAAGCAAGTAGTATTCATTATGTTAAAAAAGCAGGTAAAGAAGGAGAAGATACTTATTCACTGTTTCAGTCCCAAGTAACAGAAACATACAATATATCAAAGAATAATAACCAATGGACCAGATTAAAATTGACCTAATCAGATAACCTCGAAGCCCTGCTCAAACATTGGTTTCCACTTTTTATAACTAAGAAGATCCGCAAGCCAAATATACTGAGCACATAATGTTTTTCCTAGCACTTCATGACATTAAGAAAGTTCTGATCACTTACAACATAGCCATCCGGAGTCCAGCTTATAACATCCCATTTGATTGTTATGTTTCCAGCTGGATCAAGTGCATCATAGGCTTCTGTATGAACAAACAGTAAAAGTTTAATCTCTATAGATAAAACAAAAAAACTTACAAATCAAACCTCAGTATATCTCACCCACTTGTTTCTCCTTAGAGATTAGAGAAGCAAAACTGGAAAACTAATATAGAAAAAAAAATGATTCTATTCATGACTAACATCACAATTCCGACAAGTTACATAAAGTGCCACTTAGGTTCCTTCTCTATTTTAATCTCTTCATTTTGAAGATGTTGAACAGATTATTTATTGTGTCACATGTAGTCACTGACTCACTGATATATTAATTAAATTAAATTAGTATTTAGTAATCTTATTCACTATCAGTGTAACAAGGTAGACACCATTAGCAACAAGGTGAGCATATAGAAAAAGAAAAAAAAAAGAACTTTAGAGGGAAAAAGAATTATTCCTTTCTCACGACCAAATATGAAATAAATACCAAAAAACTCTGCAACCGTCCATTGAGCAAATTTCAAAGGCCAAAATACTTTTTAAAATTATGTGCGCTTGCACTTTTAAATTTGAAGAATTAAAATGCCAAAGAAAAATTATGAACTAACAGAAGGAAGTGAGAATTCGAATTATCAAATCTTGACTGCAAGCAGCAGACAGAAGTCTCTAGTTGTAGAAAGCACTACCAATTCCTCAAAATCTTGATAATGCAAATGCCCTTCGATTTCCATCACTATATCAACAGCCAGATTTTGAGAAAATGGAAAATGGAAACTCGGGGAAGTAGAACCCAGTAGCAGCAAAGTAGGAAAATATCACCAAGAACTAAACTAGAAAGCCATGGACAAGAAAGAATGAGCGGCACTGGCAGTACCTGTAGAAGTGAATGTGAAGCAAGAAAGCATGAACACAAGTAAGATTGCCAAGCCATGGCGGGAGGCAACAGATCCACAGATTGATAACCACACAGACTCCATTTCTTTCTTGCAGATTTTCTCATAGAACGTTGCTATGCCTCAAGATCCTCACAAGAAAGGGAGAAGAAGAGAGAATGCGATGAAGATATGGCCTTTCTGTTCACATGACACAGCAGAGGTCTTGATTGAGACCCTCCCAAAACTCGCAGTAATCAGTACTGCTCTTGCGGAAATAAACCCTGCCAAAAATCTGAGAAAGACTTACAGTACCAAATACAAAAAATACCCTTAATAACTAACAAATCAAATTTTCTGTTAATTCTTTCAAAAGTGAAAGCTTTTAACTGAAGCGAAGTGCCACTTATATTTTCATTCTTGATGAAAGGTCAATTTTTTTTTAATGAAAGAGTCATAAACTGTGATCTCTGGGTGCTAATAAATTTGGAAACTTTATGTTTTGTTTTAATTAACGACTCAATCATTCTAAAATATGTTGGGGATAACAAAAGAAGAAAAAATAATGCCTCCTGCTATGCCTCTTATGGAGTAGAGAGAAGCGTAGTAACCACAAAAGGGGCCATGTGCAAGGAAGAGACCAAAGTGCGTGGGCCAGGAACATCAAAGAATCAAAGCTGCCTATTGTATTTTTGTGGGTGGGATGAGTGGTAGACAAAGATTGCATAAAGTATATAAATGTTTAATAACAAATTAACACGTTGAACATAATCATTCTTATTAAAAGTTATGTTAATATGTATGAAGTTCATGAAAAAAAACACGAGATTTTGCCATTAATACTAAATAAAAGAGCTTATGTGTAAATTTAAGGATTATTTACATCCTATTTACTTAATCTTGAAAAAGATGGATTTAGCTTATGGAATAGGGTTTTATATGAAGTTGTGAAAGACACTCATGCAGAAGATAAAGTCTGCTCATTTTCAACTTTATAGAAGTTGATCCAACCTATGATAGAGATACGAGTAACCTTATTTTTCCAAAAAGTTTTAGACTTTTAGTACGCGCAAGATTTATACCAGCTCATGATGAAGATGATTGATTTTAAGTCTATATCAAAAAATACTCTTATTTCCAAAACGTGTGGGTGAGGTAGGTGAAGTCAGCGTTTGGATTAGGGGTGTTAATTAGGGTTAGGTCCAACAGATCAATCTTAACTCTTTAAGTGAGTTGAGAGTAAAAAAATAGGTCCTAAAAAATTATGGTTGTTTTTTGCCTTGCTCGTTTAAGGCTCGCCCCTACAGGGCTCAGTACTTGATGGGTCAGGTTAGTCCTATAGGTTTTTTTTTTTTTATAAAACCTCTTCATTTTTAAGTTTCACTTTTCATTTCTCACTTCTAACTTATTTCATATAAGTATAGGAAATTAAGTGTTTATTGAAGGATATATTTGACGTAAGTTTTTAATCTTTTAAGTCTTTATGTATTTTAATTTATGTTCTCTTTTTAATAGCATGTAATATAAGTTATATAATTAATTGGTTAATTGAATTTTTTTGTCATTGTGTTTGAAATAATAGAGGACTAATAGGAGTATGTATTATTTGAGAGTCAATATGTGAAAAATAATGATAAGTCTCAATAATATCTTTATTTGGATGTGTCAAAATTTGAACTTCATTTTTTTACAGATTTATATAATTTATAATATTAGAATGATCATAGACATCGATTTTTAAAATTATCAAGGATGTCATGTGATAGTATTACAATCCCTACCATGTCTAGTTAATCAACTTTTAGTATTTGTACACATGTACCCGTAATTGGTTGCATAATTTTGTTCATAATGATAAACTTATTAACTTTAAACTTATTCAATTTTCTTTATTTTCATTATTGTTACTAACTTTTATGATAATTTATACTTTGTAGATGAAGAAGAAGAAGATGCCAACTTAACAATTATACCAAATTTAATCTAAGCAAGATTCAAATATAATTATTGAGAATGATTGATTAATCATTTTAATTTTAATTTTATGCTATTGTCTTTGAATTTTTTTTGGAGATTAAGTTTATGATGGATTAATTTTTTTTTGTTATATATGAAAATTTTATATGATTATAATATTTTTAATTTTTTAATATTCTAACTCGTTAAGGCCCTTTTAATCCTGTAACCCTATAGGGTTAGAGTCGAGTTGAATTTTTTAGGCTCTTTTAATAAAAGGACTTTTTAGGCCCCGCTCATCAAGGGTTGGCCCTTAACTGGCCCAGTTGGCCCTAATTGATACCCCTAGTATGAATTCCTTGGTGTACCCATGTTACTTGACAGTTGTTAAATGAGGGAGTGGAGTAGTCTGAATAGGGGTGAACAGTATTGATGACTTATCATAGTCATTCATATTAACATGATCCTCTCATATGAACGAATTTGAATTTATAAAATTATGAATGAAGTAACTCAATATAAATAATACCAATTAAAAATAATTACTTTATAATTATTTATTATGCTATATCCGATGTAGCAATACATCATCTCAACAAGTGGGATCCATAATAAATAAGGTAGAGCCTTACTATAAAAATCACTACCTATAAATTCTACCTAACATAAAAGAATAATAAAGGAATTGCAATTGGTATCTTAAGTATTTTTTATTTCAGTGCTCAAATCATTTGGGAGAATTTTACTTTGTTATTCTTTTTTTTTAGGAAAAAGCTTTAAAGTTTACATCCATACATCAAACACTAAAAAAATAATTTTGGAAGGAACTTTTTAAGATGTTAAAATTTTTCATTAGTAGACATACTTTAAAAATGTTATTTTAATTTTTAAATTATAAATATTTAATCAATAAGTTATTATTAAATATTTTGAGATATGTATTAATAAAAAATAAAACTAAAAAAGTTGTGGGCAATTGATTCGGAGAAAATTATTAATAGATGTACTTTATTCTTACCTGGTGTCATAAATAGTACTTTATTATAATTATCCCATTAATTTTATTAAATTAAATATGCTCTATTACTTAAACTAATTATAGTCAAGTAATATTTTTTGAACACAATATTATAATGATTTCGGGACTAAGAGTTCAAATTCCCACTTTTATATTTATCTATTAATAAAACATAATTACTTAAACTATAATAAAAGTATTACGATCATACATGATGAATACATAGTTTCACATTATATAAAGATAAGAATGTGAAAAATCTCCTATATTTTCACCCACATGATTCCACTCAACAAAGATTGTGATTATTTAGTAATAGCCATGTGGAGAACAAGAAAAGCTAAGAGTAATTTCGGACGTCGTCCCTTAGCTAGGCATCCCCTCAAAGCGATTCCTCATCATTTGTCAATAAGAAGTTGGTGTCTTTGGAGCCAGGAATCGAGAATATGTGCAGATAACATTCCAGGTCACTGCCACAAAAGAATGGTTATCCTGCTCAGAACTCTTATATATGATCAATGTAAAAAACAAAAATAATTATTTCAAGTATCGTCACCAGTAATTATTTCTTTGATGGAAAGTTGATTCCATTTTACCAACGAAGGCAATACTGCTATAAACAAAGTTTAGAAAGACACATTTATATGTGAATTTTACTTACTCAATGCTTGAGTTGTTCTCTTCTTGTCTTCGGAGAGAAATTTAGTTGGTCTCACAATCTTTGAGGGACCACAAGTATATCCAGATCCTGGTGCTTTGAGGGTGAAATTTCTGGGTAAATTGACTGTTCTGGTAGTTGTTCCTGCAGAACCCACACTAAGCTGAAATGAACTTACTGCATTGGCTGGGTCCTTAGCCCATGGACTTAATACTCCCCCTTTGCAACAATTTTCAATCTGCTGGTTGTAAGGAGTTCCTGGCAGTAAGTCCACTACTGTTGGATCCTTCTTACAACAATGTGGGATGTTCCCTTTGAACTTTGAACAATCTCCTTGCTCTGTGGTTTGGCCTCCCATCATGCTCCAAATAACTTCCTTTTTAGCCCATTTCCACCCTAATGTCCATCCAGGAGCCTGAATATGGCGATACTTTTGAAAGTTGTACATTGAGACAACAGCCTGCTCAACCCAAGTAAGTAGGATTCATTATGTTAAAAAAGCAGGCAAAGAGGGAGATGATATTTACTTATGTATATAAAGGAAATGGAAACAATAGGTTGGGTCGTTAGACACAAATTGGTAAATTAATTATCTTAACAAGGGTTCCATTTTAAGATGTGAAAAGACTAATTTATCATTGTTTCTCATCCACTAAATTGACATTTTCACCTTATTAGCCTTAAGGAAAGTTAATTTACCCTATTAAAATTGACCCAATCAGACAAGCACATAATGTTTTTCCTAGCACTTGATCACATTAAGAAAGTTCTGATCACTTACAACATAGCCATCCGGAGTCCAGGCCATAACATCCCATTTGATTGTTATATTGCCAGTTGGATCAACTGGATCATAGGCTTCTGTATGAACAAACAAGAAAAGTGAGATATCCAATTATCAAATCCTGACTGCAAGAAGCAGCAGACAGAAGTCTCTAGCTAGTTGTAGCAACAATCTTACTCAGATTGTAGAAAACAATATCAATTATTCATCCATCCATGCAAATGCCGTTCAATTTCCATCACCATATTGACAGCCAGATTTTGAAAAATGGAAAATGGAAACTCGGGGAAGTAGAACCCAGTAACAGCAAAGTATAGGAAAATATCACCAAGAAAAAATTAGAAAGCAATTAGAATGAGTGGGAATACCTGAAGAAGTGAATGCGGAGCAAGAGAGCACGAACACAAGTAAGACTGTCAAGCCATTGCGGGAGGCAACAGATCCACAGATTGATAACCACAGAATCCCCATTTCTTCGTGCAGATTTGCTCTGAGAACGTTGCTATGCCTCAAGATCCTCACAAGAAAGGGTGAGGAAGAGAGAAAGCGATAGAGATATGGCATTTCTGTTCACACACACATATATATATATATATTGTTAGACTTGGTCAACGTTCTCATCTCTCCACTTATCCCTTCCCCGCTGGCAGGCGGCAGCCACCTACCTCTCCAGCTGTGTTCCTTCCACCTTGACCCTCGGATAAGTGGAGAGATGAGAATGTTGATCAAATCTAACATATATATATGAAAAAGCAGAGATTTTGATTGACACTCTCCCAAAACTTGCTGTAATCATTGCTCTTACGTGAACAAGCCCTTCGAAATATCTGATAAAGACTGATAGTACCACTACCAAATATAAAAAATGTCCTCAATAACAAACCAACCAATTTTTTTTTTAATTCTTTTAAAAGTGAGAGCTTTGAACTGAACTGAAGTGCCACTTATATTTTCATTTTGATAAAAGGTCAAGGTTTTTTTTTTTTTTTCTGCACGGAAGAATCATAAACTGTTATCTCTGGGTGTTATTCAATTAGGAAACTTTATTTTTTGTTTTAATTAACAACTCAATCATTCTAAAAGTGGTTGGGGATAAGAATCATGATGTGGATAACTAACGCAATGGCAAAGAATTCATTATTCAAAATCTGCCACTCAAGAGAGAAGAGACACTTTACTACAAAAGACTCTTCGTAGCTTGAACAGATAATAAATGGTGAGAAGTTGAGTTAACCTTTTACTAATTATCGTTCTTGGGTTATGTTGTTTTGTTTTTTCTTTCATTAGCCTTAAATTAAGCAAAACTGTCATATAAGTGGGTTTCCGATGGTCACTCCTTTGATAACAAAATTCCAACAAAAGAGTGAGTATAAGGTATTTTTGCATTCAAGTTTCTCACATAACGGGAGGGCTCACTTATTTAAAGTGGGATTCACTTATTTAAATTGAACTCATTTTTTGGTGATGGATTTGGATTTAAGTATTTTTGTCTTATATTTTTTCTTAACTTTATTTTTAATTGTGATTATTTGTTAATTTTTAAATAAATAAATTTTAATATTTAAAAATAAATAAATAATTAAAATAAAATAAGATCCAAACATTTAAAAAGATGTTGGAATGTGGATCCGTGAATGACGGTAACACTATATTTTGGGTATGTAAACAGTAAAGTCTTCGTGGGGTCCATAGTTGATCATGACCTAACTTGGGTATTTGTAAACTGTAAAGTCTTCGTGGGGTCCAGAGGCCTTTGAGGCCTTTTCTTGAGTTCTTCCCAAGTTGCTCCTCCTTGAATTATAAAATATAAACATGGATTAAATTATCTAAATTTTCTTATAGTTATAATTTAATCAATAAGAATATACCATTGACTAAAATGCATCTAAAGGCCTTCTCACATTTAGAATAGTGTTGAATAAAAACATGACAAAACTTATTCTGAATTTAACACTCAAAAAATAAATTTCAAATTACAACATCTGTAATTATTTATTCTTAAAATATATTAAGATATTTATTAAGTTATATTTAAATTCATCGATGTATTTAAGTAATTTTTTATTTTTATTTATATATATTTTTAAAAAGAATTAAAAAATTAAAATTAAAATAAAATTTAGAACACTTAAAAAAATAAAATCATATAAAAAAATAAAAAAAATATATTACACCAAAATATAGTTTAAAAACCATCCTACATTAGAGGGGGCTTATTATGGTGTTAT
>JASKGM010000005.1:9446017-9456145 GCA_034509205.1 Ceratonia siliqua
CTAGAATAACCCATAACCTCAAAAGTGTAAGAAGGAGGAAGTTGGGAACCTAAAAGAAGATAAGCTAGAACAGGAGTTAACGTTTGAAATTGTGAAGATATCAACAATAATTAAATTTTATAAAATATTAATTATATTTTTAAAGAAAAAGTAATATGTTTTTTGAAAAACTAAATTTTTTTAAATAAAAATAATTATTATTTATTTTTAAATAAAAATTTTTTAATTTTTATTATTCACTAAGTATCAAATTAAGACAATTTTTTTAAAATATATATAATAGAAGTAGATACTAAAAATAATTAATTTTTAACAAATAAAAGACTTCGACCGAAAGGAAGGAAGCAAAGCGATCCGCCCATTGGTGGTCCACCTTCCACCACTCTCGCTGAAAAGAGCGTGGGAAAACGCGTAGATAGCAATAATAAGCAAAAAAATTTAGGCAGATATAATTTATAACAAATATATAAATTAAATTAATTATAAATATATAAATATTTATTTATTTATAATTATATTAATTAAAATATATAAAAATTAAATTTACGCAATAATTTATAGGTGTCAGCAAAGTGGGATAGGAGAAGTCGTAAAGTGTGGGGCCTGTCTTTTAGATCCCAACATACTAAAGCCATACAATGACTTGGCGTTGACTGTCCATAGAGAGTCCTGTGCACCTTAGTTACACCTTATATTTACTCATCCTCTATAGTTGGTTTGGGACTTCTGCCAATCACCCCATGCTTTCCATGTTTAGGCACAAGAATATTCTTTTTCTCTCATTTTTCAATTTTTATTATTAATAATTTTTTTAACGCAACTTGAAAAAGACACTTTTCATTGTCTTTGGTCCCTACATTTTCTTTTTTAGACGATTTTAAAAACGATATTATCAATTAAAGTAGCTTATATATTTTTTTAAATTATTAGTTATATTTAATAGTAAAAAATTTAAGCAATAATAAAAAAATTTAAGTTCAATTCTTATAAAACTGTCTCTTATTTATTTTGGATGTAAGTTTCATAATTGACATAATTTAATTTGAATTTCACAATGGGATCCTAATAATTATAAAGTGGAAGGGAGACAAAAAATAAAATCTGAATTAATTATAGAATTTTACACTGGAGTAATCACAGAAAAAACAGAAAAGAACAACGGTGAAATCAAATTGAAGATTGATGTGTTTATCTTCGATGTGATTAAATTCTTTAAAATAAATAACTAAAAAAATCAGTAAAATTTCAAGATTATCAAAATTGAAACAATCCACTATTAGTTCTTTTTTCAGAATTTTTTTTTTTAAATTTTCCTGTCGTTTTTCCCATTACTACTCTACTTACCAGGCGGAGCGAAAAGGAGTACAAGATTTCCTACTCGCACTGTCTGTCTCTAAATATAACAACCGCAGGGCTCTTCCATGGAGTTTGTGACGCACTAAAATCTCTTTCACCTCTTTAGTTGCGTCTGCCTCAGCCCCATTTCGCAATCCCACTATTCCAAGTACACTGGTAAAAGTAAAGCTCTCTCTCTCTCTCTCTCTCTCTCATGATTTAGCTAACTTCTAGTTTTCCTTTTCTCAGCCACTGATTGGATTTATTTTTCAGTATCTGAAAAGTGTTTTTGCTTCCATTCAGTCCTCTGCTTAAGCTGACATAATAGTCTTTATATAGCATATCGTCCTGCTGTAATCAGTGCTTCTTGATTCATTTCACGTGGGGTTCTAACTTTTTTTTGGTAGCTTTTTTGTTGTCTGGTTACCTGATTTTTGGAGTTCTTTCTAATGGATTATATTTTATTCACCTTATTGGTTTGTCAGGAATCAAAGAGCTTCAAAAACTTGTGGCTTCAGGGGTGCTAATTTCTTTGCTTTTCTACCTTTCTTTTATTGAGCACTCGTGGCCTGTGTACAGTGCTTTTTGATTGTTTCTCTCTGCTAGCTTTCTTCTCAATTGAAGCTATCCAAATCGAAATTCAAACTGAATTTTGGCTACAGCTGTACTGTTAACATACTATTTTTGCATCAATTGAAGTGGGTTACTTGTTTTCTCTTGAGCTCTGATTCTGGTGCATGTAATGGAGTCTTGGAGTTATATTTCTGAAGAGAAGGGTTTTGTGTCCAATAATACACTTTCATCTCCTAATACGCTTGCGAGAAGCAAGGGTTCATTTTTAGGTTGGGAATTGAAAACCCCATGTAGTTATTCCAACGACGTGTTAGAATCGGGTCAACCACATATAGAGAATCAAGGTTGTGAGCAATTGGGTTTTCCAGAAATGTTGGGGAAACAATTGTCCGATGATCCGATTGGCAGTGTTCCGAGCAGAAAGTTCGATTGTGGTCCTGGCAGCATAATTATCAGCCCAGTTATGACTGCCCCAAATGCATTTACTGGAGGTGAAGACTCCACTTCAAAGCTTTCAAACTCTGTGGTTGACTCTAACAGCCGGGATTCCCTCATTGATTTGAAGTTGGGACGATTTGGTGACCACAGAGATGCCAATGATTTGACATTTTCCAAAGGTACCCCCATTTTGTCTTCCTCCGAGTCATCTACCCCGCCCAAGAGAGTGCGAACTTCAGGGGTACAGTCACAAACTGCTTACTGCCAAGTCTATGGCTGCAACAAGGATCTAAGCGCCTCCAAAAACTACCACAAGAGGCACAAAGTTTGTGAGGTTCACTCGAAGACTGCTAAAGTTTCAGTGAATGGCATCGAGCAGAGGTTTTGTCAACAATGTAGTAGGTTGGTCAAATTTTCAACCGTTCATCTTTCAACTCCTTTTGATTGCAGACTGCTGTGAGCTAAACATATATTGATACGTAAAATTAGTTTAGGACTCCCAAAAACTTATCTCCCTCTTCACACCGGTTGGAAAACTAAATCATGATTAGTTTGGGACTCCCAAAAACTTATCTCCCTCTTCACACCGGTTGGAAAACTAAATCATGACTTTTTACCTCTTCAATTGTAGGTTATAGGGATTTTTAGCATATGAATATCTGAAAGCTTTATCTGCTTTCATTTTCATCCTCCGCCTTATCATTTTTCTTATTCATTTTATTTTCCCTGAATTTTTTTCAAACCATTACTTCATTATTGTGAAAGGTTGCTTTATTCATTTTTTTTTAAGTTCCAAATACAAGATCTCAGCCCCCGCAACTTCGGACATGAACAAACCAGACCTAGTCATTGTTGGATGCTACTCCTTTTCGTCACAAATGGAAGAAGCCATCCTTTCATGATTATGATTATTAAGTTGCTAAGTTATGCTTATTAACTTTTCCAGCGCAGGTGTTCTAAAATAGATAAACCTTAAAACAAGAAGCTATATTATTATGGTTTATAGTGCTGTTGTAATGTTTAGCTTAATATCCAGGTTTCATTTGCTGGCTGAATTTGACGACGTTAAGCGCAGCTGTCGTAAACGCCTTGCAGGCCATAACGAGCGTCGTAGAAAGCCACAAGTGGGTATTCACTCTGGGAAGGCCAGGAGGCTGCTTCAGCCATATGGTGGTATTAATATATCTTTTCTTAGATTAGATCGCAATGGATCTCTCCTCTCCTGCTCCCCCCTCCCCATGCTCCCAAAATCACATTAGGTCCTTTGAGCATGTTGCATCCTCAGTATTTACATTACTGATTTACTGCATATTTTCTTAAGTTTGAAAATAGAGGATTTCGATAACTTTATAGTCCTTCACAGCTCATGTGATTGAATTCTTGATTGGGATAGATATAAAAGCAGGCCTTGAAAAAGCGGGTCCCATTTCTTAATTCATTTCCGCATTTTCAAAGGATTCCTTTAATCTTCCTGTGCAGTATCATACAAGAATGAGTCAACCTTTTTGTTCACTGTATTTAGCTTTTCAATATTGATTCTGGTCAATCCTGTAGTACATTTGCCAGACAATTCTCTGTAAAGTTTCAATTTGATGTTAATCTCATCCTATCCTTGCACCATAGCACCCCATTCTATTTAATGTAGTTTTCTTAGTTTAAAATATAATTGTCTAGTGGTACTTTACTCAGGCGTGCTGCTTTTTAAATCCTGATTTACTCAATTTCTCCCTTATGTTCTGGTTTTGGGCTATTCTTTGTCAATGGTCAGTTTTGAGGAATAAATATGAGATCATCCCAGTGTCAGCCATCTTTAAGTTGGATTCTTTAACCATGTGATGGATTTGAACTGGAAGCGACTTGTTCAATGAGTATAATGGGGTGATCTCTGAGGAGATATGATTTTCATCCTCTATTTAGTCAAATTTTAGTGCCAGATTTACTCGTCAAACCTTCGGTTTTTGATGAAAAAAAAAAAAGATGAAGCACTGCAAGAGTTTCAATAGCTTAACTGTACTTTTTAGTTTTTGTTTCATTCATGGGATACAATAAATTTACATTTTCAAGTTGTAAAACATTATGAGTGTGTCACTAAAATTTACTACCTGTGAATTGGTAATTGGGAAATTCAAGTTATTGCATTGTTTGGAAATTCTGGGATTAGTGATTGTATTCTATATTTACCAATATTACTTCAATTTTTAAGTTTCTTTTTGGCCCTTAACTGACTGTAGAGCTGGTTTATTTTCTTAAATTGTTCTTAATTGAAAATTGTTCTGTTATTATAACTAATTCTCGTACCACAAGTTGCACTGCTTCTGCAGTGTTCTTATACATGTAAAATTTTTCGCTCTGAAGTACATAAATATCCTGTGGTTTTTGCAGATAGCATATTTCAGGGCACCATGCTAACAACAGCGTCTTTTATCTACCAAGAGATACTCCCTGGTGGGGTTTTGCGTTCTGAGAAATATGCTACTGATGACTGGTGGAGACCTATAAAAGTCGAAGATGTCGCTGATTTTAGGCATCTGTCTTCTATTCCTATCACGAATGGGCATCCCCAGTCAAGGTCTCTGTTTCCTTCATATGCTCAAAAGCAACTTCCTTTTCTTCTTGAAAATGGTGCTACATCCACTACAGGAAGCATTTTCTGTGAGAACAATAGTCAATATCCACCTGCTCTCCAGGACCTTAATTCTGGGCCACGACCATTATTCCAGGACACCTTCTTAGGAAGTGAGGACTTCAATGCTTTTGATACAGCATCAACCATTCAAGGATTATCGGGAATTTCAGACTCAGGTTGTGCTCTCTCTCTTCTGTCATCCCAATCCCAGAACTCTTCAAGCCATTCGTCAGGAATTGCCATGCCTCGCCCCTTGGTTATTCCAAGCAGCCATTACAGCATGAATCAGGTGTCTGAAAAGATAATAGGAATAAGCTCACAAGCTTCTACAGGTGGGGTGTCAGCTAGCTTCCCCTCGGGAATAAATCCTCCTGATGGAGGTCATCTTGGTCCTGTATTGATGTCAGACAATAATGATATTGTGAACTTAGAAATGGCAAATGGTATTTTCCAAGGGTCAGGTTTTGTGAATATGAAAGATCGACTTTCCTGTGAAGATGGTCCCACTATTGACTTGCTTCAACTGTCATCACAGCTCCACCGAGTTGAGCATCAAAGGCAATCCTTGCAGGTGAAGCAAGAAAATGATTCTATTTTCTCCCTCCGGATTACTTAGGTGCTTTGGAAGAGGTACGTTTCCTGAAAATTTAACAAAAACCACATTTTCTTTGTGTAGACTACTAGAGCACTTTGCTGGCATACTGCAACTTAAGCTGATAATTATGCATGAGGGTGGAAATAAGTCAGGACATGCTGTGTCTAAAATAGGTCAGGCCTGCATGGTAAAGTCATTGTCTCAGCCTGGCTTATTGGCCTACTGTAGGCCAGAAAATAATCCTAACCTGATCTATTTATAAAATATCTGCTAAGTCTGACCTAACCTATTGACTTATTTAAACTTATCAAGAAAGAGGTCAAAAATAGGCTTTGGGCCAAAGATAGGCCAATGCTTATTTTTTGCCTACAAAAATAAATATAGGCCAATGCTTATTTTTAGATATTCTAGTTGTAAAAAAATATTTTAAATATATAAAATTAAAAAATTAAAAAATATAATATATGTATATATATCTCTCTGTAGGCCAGGCCTTTGATATAGAGACTTTGTCTATTTAATTAAATAAGCTTATATAAAGGCCTTGACTTGTCATAGATTACTAAATAGATTAAGTCAGGCCAAAAATACAGTAAGTCATGTAAGTCCTGATAGGTCACCTGACCTACTTCCACTCCTATGCACTAGCTTGAAATTGTATTTTTGCTTTTGGAGGAAAAGTGAATTTCCTGGGCCTCTCATTATTAAGCTCTATATATTAATTGAAAAATCAAATTATGTGAATTACCACAACTAGTGAAAGAATGATCTTTTTTTTTTTTGTTGTTTCTTACTGAATGATAGATATTTTTAAAAAAACCTAGTGAATTTTGAATCTATCATGTCAATCATCCCCTCATGTACTTTAAGGGGGAGGAAGACCATTTTATCCTCGTCTTTGACATAAGGTAAAAGGAAGAGAATGGTGTTGCTCCTCCCAGAAACATTATGATGACTCGAGCAATAAATTGTTTAAATTTTATTTTACTTTTAACATATATAAGCAACATGTTTGATAGGTAGCTAGAGTGTTAAGTATGTAGAAATGTTGAATGAGAAGTTTGCTCTCCGTGCATTCAACCTTCAGTCACATCATAGCTTTTGATTCTTAAGTGTACTTAGTTTTCTCATAAGTTCATAACATTTCTTAGTTCAGAGGGTTAAAAGATTTCACCTTTGGTTGATACAGGAAACAAGAAGGGCAGCATGTGGCCGACACCTATGACTGTAATTTTAAACAACGTAAATGGCAGCACTTAGGCAATGGAGAAGTAGAAACTTAAGACTTATCTGCCATTCTTATCTGCTGCTAACAAGTTCAAATGGCTTGGCTGGGTTGATTGGGAGCAGGAATCCAGTAGCAAAGTGATGAACTAATAACACCAAGTTTTAATAAATGATTATAGTTTGGACACAATATTCCCTCCGTCTAAATGTATCCATCTTGCTGACATAAAACAAAAGTCTGATGTATCCCAGTATGTTCGTTAGGGCATGAATATTTTTCATTTGGGTCAATTGTCAGTTGAAAGTTAAAACTGACGTTTCATTTCGTGAAAGTCTCTAGTAAAGACATTATATAATAATGAAGTCTAATTGTTTCTGCCGAATGGGTCGTCTGTAGCGACAATGCAATAGTCATCAAACACAGGAAACTGCTCTTTTTTTGGTACAAGGAAGAGCGAAGAGAAGAAACCAAGGAGTAAATACTGACCAAGCATCAATACATATCATTAATATAAAATTAAAACCTCGTGAACATTTGAGTCGTTGTATTATAGTGGTGAGTATTTCTGCCTAGGTTCGATTACATTAAGGCATCCATATAGTGCTCTATAGCATGTAAAAATAAGGAGATGATTTCATTTTAGCTTTTTTTAGTGTTTTAAATATTTTTTTGACAATACTTTAAAATGACATTAGAGAAAAAAAAAATTTCATAATGTACTATTTTAAAATATAAGAATTTAAATAAATATCTAATATATGGGAAAATTTTATATGTCTAAATAAATAATAATAATATGCTAAATTTCTCCTTTATTACTAACCACAAATTTAATATGGAAATGGAATTATGGGAAAACTTGAATCACAAGTCAATATAAATAGGAAACATCACATGGTATACCTAATGACCTTTGAAAATAAATGGAGACAGGTTTACGTTAGTTGCAAAAATTAAGATTTGTTATAAAAAATTTAATATCAAAATGAATTTTCTAATCTTTATGTTTAGAATTTATAGAATTTAAGGGTTTAGTCAAAAGAAAATAATCTTTAATAAGTAAAAATAACAAAGAAATTATATATATATATATATATATATATATATATATATACAAAATTTAAAAATATATGTAATGATTAACTTTTTAATTTAGTTTAGTTTCTACTTATAAAAAAATAAACTATAAATCGATTTTAAACACATTTAATTCTTACACTGTTTCTTTCCAGATCGATCTTCCTTGTATATCAAAGTACTGTCAGAATCAGCATACATGGCTGACGAATGATCCAAGAATTAAAAAAAAAAAAATGCAGCATTTCTACTTTTATTCTTCGTCAAAATGCTAAGAATTCAATTGGATATTATTCTATAAAAACGGAAATATACTGATCCAAGCGTATAACTTAAATAATTTTACAATGCAACAGATACATATACGTGTACAGAAGTGGCAATAAAATTCAACCCCCAAACAAATTAAATAACAACAGAAAATCTCGTGTTTGTGCCCCGACTTTCTTTTCCTTCATTTGCAGCTCCCACATGAATTCTCAACAATGGGGGTTCCCTTTGGCTTTCACAATCAAGAGCAGATGAGAATTGTAGAATTTCCATGGACTTGATTCTCTATAAATAAGCCAATAACACCAAAGAAACCAAGCTGACTATGACTGTACTTAGTATGGAGGAAAATAGTTTTGAACTTCCATTTGGCAGCCATGGATAGGAATCTGGAGGTGGCATAACACAGTTATCACCATTGAAATAGATTCTTCTGGGGAAAGCCCATCCTTTATCAAACGTGAAGGTTGATGTGTCCTTTCTAAATAAGAGCTCTGACTGCACATTCCCAAGGGGTCCAGCTGAAGAAAGGAAATCGTTATAGAACTTGACTCCCCATAGCATGCCAGTATCATCTGCAAAACCCAGATTCGAAAACTATTAATTCAAGAACTGGGTATGTTTTCTTCGAAAAATTGACGAGGACTTACTTAAACCCTCATAAGGTGTTAATGACTTGTAGCGAAAGCTGAAAAGCTGGGTTAGATTATCAAAATTGGGGTGCTGAACAACGAGGTTCCATAGTGAATAGTTCATCCTGTAATTGAAATTTGTGATTGTGACCTTCACTCTCCAGTACTCCTTATAATTGAGCTTCACATGCCAATGAACTCTAACCGGACACATATGGCTGGTACACTGGACCAGAGGCGTACTGCTAGCTTTGCCTGAAGGTGATACAACTGAGGCTAACGGAGAATCTGGACTGGAAGACAAAATCATTACATATCAGAAGAGAGGAGATTAGAAGGAAAAAAGGGGAAGTTTCAGATATTCTATATATAGAAAGAAAAAACTTAAGGACTTACTCTACACAGCCAGCAGGTTCTGTTTTGTTTTGACAGCCACATGTGCAGGTTGGGCAGTTTACTATTGTATCATTATAGAAGGATGAGAGGGAAACACAGCAAGTTGGTGTCTTTTGAGCAAGGAATTGAGAATATGTGCAGGTAATATTCCAGGTCACTGCAACAAAATATGAAGGTTAAAACTCACAATTTAGAACTGTTCTGAACAATTTGAAAAACATAAACAATTCAAAGCTTATTGCAAGAAACTTACTCAATGCTTGAGTGGTTCTCCTTTTGTCATTAGTGACAAACTTAGTTGCTTTCACAATCTTTGCAGGGCCACAAGTATATCCAGGCCCTGGTGCTTTGAGGGTGAAATTTTTTGGCAGTTTCACAGTTTTGTTAGTTGTTCCAGCAGAACCAACACTGACCTGAAATGAGCTTATTGCATTGTCAGGGTCTTGAGCCCATGAATTTAACACTCCCCCCTTGCAGCAATTTGCAATCTGCTGATTGTATGGAGTTCCTGGAAGGAGATCCACCACTGTTGGATCCTTCTTACAACAATGTGGGACATTCCCCTTGAACTTTGAGCAGTCACCTTGCTCTGTGGTTTGGCTTCCCATCATGTTCCAAATCACTTCCTTCTTTGCCCACGTCCACCCTAATGTCCATCCAGGTGCCTGAATGTGGCGATACTGTTGAAAGTTGTACATTGTAACAACAGCCTGCTCAACCCAACCAAGAAGGATTCAATAAGTTAGAAAATAGGAAATATAGAAGACAGGTATTTGTATACCTTTGAATTTCCATGAAATAAAAACAACTGGCTTGGTTTTTACTTTTAAGACTTGGTTTTTACTTTTAAGACTAAGTTTTCCTTATTAAAAATGACAAATTCTTCAAGTCCTATTTTGCTCAAATACAGCTAGAATAACTGTGAAGATCTGTCAAACCAGATAGAAGTGTAGTCTTA
>JASKGM010000005.1:9469529-9486939 GCA_034509205.1 Ceratonia siliqua
ATTAATCAATAATAATAATATATAACTGCTTATCTATAAAATTTGAAGCACCTATTATTTTCTCATTAATTGTTTAACAAATTCATAATTAAAATTATAATGTAATAAATTATTATTTAAAACAAATTTTAACATGCACAAGGTCAATTTTAACATGAATATAGATGTCAAGAGATCACTAAATTACTATCTCCACATAAAAGTTAATTTTCTAAAAATAATTTGTAACACTTATTTTATAATATAATTTTTTTTTGTATATATTGTTTTAAGAAGGGTGAGGATTTGAATTTTTGATATTAAAATTAATTAATATGAGAAAAAATGTCACTTAATTATTAAATAAATAAATAATAATATTAATTAAACAGTATATTAACACTGACAAATTAGCAATGGACTATATAAAAATTGTCCTTTTTAGATTTATGTTAAAGTGTAATTAAAATTACCTGAACGTTTTTCTCCAGAAAAAAAATAGAAAATATAGGAAAAATAAAGTGAAAATCAGGATCCAGCTTACCCCAAAAAGGATACCGATTCAAGCTTTCCCCTTCCTTTCGTAGATAAATTAATCTGTTTCCAGAAACTTGTCTTTATTCTCACGCAGATAAGAACTTTCGGAATCCAAATGTACTCTAGCAGAAGGTGGTTCTTAGGTAGGGTTTATAGACCCACTGGGGGGAGCTTTTTGTTTTCGCTCTCACTCTGTTAAGAAAACCCTAGAATCCCAAATCTCAATTCTAGATTACTTCAGACTCTCGTAGTCTCCGAAGATCAGAGTTCTAATTTACTCGCACTCTGATACGGTAAGTCGTGCAAGTTTGTGATTGCCTCCGATGTTGAGGTCGGTTTCTGCTTAATTTCTCTTCTTTGGAAAGTTTGGTTTCTTATGCTTATTTGCAGTATGGTTGCTGTGAAAATTGTGGGACATTAGTTTTGGTTTGGTCCATATAGGGAACAAGCAGGAAGACTTTAGATTGTTAATAGAATGATCAAAATTGCGGACGCTTATTAATTGGTTATAATTCTTTCCCTGAAGATTTATTGGCGCCAAAAGGCAGTTTCCCAAATAGCAAATCTTATTCTTTGTGACAGGTCGAAGCATTTGATATGATGCACTGTGTAAACACCTGATTTTGCCCGGGTAAATTTTCCACACTGGGTTGCGCAATATGAATATTGGGAAATTTGGTTTCATTTATAAATAGAAAACGACCAAGATATTTATTACGACATGTTGGGTGAAATCTGCGTAGTCCCCCATAACCTATATGAAGAAATAAGAGACAAAAGGATACAATATTGAGCATTTGCTGACTTGTATAAGCAATGTGCTGGTATATGCTTGAGATGCAGGAGCCAATGGATTGTTGTGTAGACCCGGTGTCAAAAAATAAAATTCAAGTGAACTGAAGCTACATCTTATTTTTGAAATTGTTCCTTTATTGAATCAAATATGTGATTTTTTTTTGCTTCAGAGTCATAATTTTCCTATGAATCTGTGCAACATTCTCCTTCTAACAATTGAGTGATCCTGTCACAACTGTTCTCAATTTTTACTTAGTGGGTTTCAATTCACTTTTTGCTACCTTATGTTGTTTTGCTTAAACTTCTGTGTTCTTATTCAGGTGATACTTTGGAGGCTTGAATTAAGAATCAAAGCAGTGAAGACTGGGTTTTAAGAAAGAAATTTTTGCGGTACTAGTGTTCATTGAACATTCTTTTTGATCCTTTGCATCTGAGATGTATAATCAAGTGAATCATGGTCCTCAGATGCCCATGCCACCGGCTTATCAACAATGCTCACAAGCTCCACCTCCTCCCCCTCACTTCCAGCAAGGTCCTCCAGTTCCCCCAGTCCAACATGTGCCTACTGCTGTACCACCTCACATTCGTCTGCCGGCTCCTCATGTGTATATGCATGGACCTCCAGCCACATCTTCTACAGTTCCTCTTAATCCTTCAGTTCAAGTTCCATCCAGTATGATTCAAAATACAGGTCAATCTTATGTCGTTCCTGGTCCCCTATTGCATGGGAACAACATGATACCTCAAACATTCTCTAGTTTTGGCCAGAATTCACAGCATGCCTCAAATTTAGGGGTCCATCCTCATCATATTCCACCACCAGTTCCGCCTCCTCCACTTTGCCACCCTCACCAAGAAACATCTTGGGCTCCGGGGCCACCAACTAGAGTTTTGCCACCTCCCCCTCCTCCTCCCTCCTCTTCACATTCACAAGGACACACTTTGTATAAGCCTCCTTTCCATCCATGCCCACCACAGCCAGGTGATGTGCAGAGCCTTCAGCATAACCCACCACCCCCACCACCCCCTTCTACATCTGGTTTTCATGCTCTCACTTCAGATGGGGTGTATATTCATTCAACTGTTGGGAATTGCCAAGTACTTTCCAATACTCCCCCACCACTGCCATCCTCTCCTCCCCCTATTCCGCCTTCTCCGCCACCTCTTGCCTCTCCTTTGACTTCTGCATCCACCTTGGCTGTCGCTAACTTGTCTTGTTACCAACACTCTGATCCTAAGTCTAGTAAGCTTTGTGGCTCTGAATTGAAGGCTGTAGGTGCCCTTGATGAAGTTGTAGCTTCTGATTTGGCTGGTATTGCGCCTGTACCCTATCAGGAGAGTGGAAGTAATAGAGAGGTAGCCAATGCCGATAGAGATGAGCTGTCATCAGCTACAAGTGTGACTTTGGATCATCCTTCACCTCCATGCCAGCCAACAAAAGAAAAAACTGTTCAGAAGATTGAAGCTTTATGTCAGCTTATTGCTGAGAATGGTCAGGATATTGAAGATAAGACTCGTCAAGATGAACATAAGAATCCTGAGTATGCATTTCTGTTTGGAGGTGACCCAGGAACTGAAGCGGCTATTTCCCATGAGTATTTCCTATGGATGAAGAAGAAATATATTTTGGAACATAGGTGGCATGACAAGAAAAATGAATCACAACTAAGGCCTCTAGCAGTAGACTCTTCAAGGCAACATGATCATCTGAGTGTTGCAACTGAATGTAATTCAGCTGTTGATTCTGACATGGAGATGGAAGGTTAGTTTCCTTGGTTGTGATCCTGGTTGCTGGACTCATCAATAGAAATATGTTATGTGGAAACCTGCAAGACAGACTGTTCACTTAATATATTTTCCCTATAAATGGTTTAAGGGTGATTAAGTGAGCTGTTTGACTCTCACCTTTTGTTCTCCCCAAAGTTTAAGTAGCAGAAAAGGAAGGAATAAAGATGAGAGAAATAGAAATTGTCCTGAGATTGGAATTGTTAACTATGTTTTTTTATTGGATTTGTTCCTATGCTTTTTTATTTATTTAAAATGATAGCTGACTGAAATTTTGTCTGGGAGATAAAATGAGTTGCTCAAACCTGGTCTGACTATACTTACTTGAGTTGCTTTGCATTTTTTTAACTTTAATAAAATACTGTCAGTCAGTATTAAATGTATCTTATTGTTGAATCTGATTTCCTTTTTTTTTTTTTTTAATTTCTCTTTCTGTGGATCAAGATGATATCACACTTTCTGACAAGGACCAGGGTATGAATCAAACAATTGAAGCTCTAAATCAGCAACATGATAAAGTTGATGAAGATTTTACCATGAATGACCAGATAAATCGGCTGCGGAATGCTGCAGAAAATAACCCTGTGAAGTACATCATAGCCAGTGGTCTATCATGCCTTGGACCCTTAGGAGTCAGCAAACAACATGAAGGTTCTATTTCACCAACCCTATTCATTATGTTTAGTTAATTTTGGAAATTTTCTTTTATTATATAAAAAAAATTTGGAAAAATTTTTCCATTAGAGTTTCCTTTTGTTTGGTTGCAGTTAGTGTTTGTTAATAAAATAAAGTATTAACTATTATTGATGGTTATTGATATTCATGGAATTAGGGTAACTTACCTGTATGCTTGAAACCTACAAATATATATGTATAATTTGGAAGTACTGCTACAACTATGTTTAGCTTAAGGTCTTTACAGAGTGGTTTCTTTGGGAGATGGAATCTATTTTGATATTGAATTCATATATCCAGTCTTTAAAGTTCTTCGTTTTCTAAATTAGTTAGCTTCGTTGCTATTGTAGCCCTATCAGAATTCATGAGTAGTAGAAGTTTAAGAATCTACTTTGATCTCCAGTGTCAGGACTCAGAACCATCCTTGTGTTATCTCTCTGTTACATTCCTTCTTCAAAGTCTTTTCCTGTCTTCTGTGTTAATAAGGCTTTTCTATAAAATACAGGAGCAGCACTTTTATCTGATTTTGAGCACATGAATTCTACAAGATCAGTTACCAAGGTTCGTAGCCCAGTGGATGATCAAGTGGCTAAATCCCCCCTGGGCACTGATTTGAAGAAATCTTCAGTTCCTCTAGCTAATGATTTCACACAAGATGGTGCTTCTGATTCGGCTGAAGCCATTAATCCTGATAGAGATTCTGGAAAACTTATAAGGAGTGGCAGCCCAATAAGACTTCTTCAAGATTATGCTTCTGATGATACTTCAGATAATGAAGATGAAACCTGCCTTGCAGATGCTAGTGCTTTGACAGTGTCAGCAGGAGTTGCCACTGGTGCTTCTGTTGTCCATAAAGATTCTGGGAGTCTTTTGGAGACCTATATTGGAACTAAGAGTCCCTCCACTACTCAAAAGGGGTTTGAGCTGCTCCCGAAAACATCTCAGAATGATTCAGAAATGTCTTTTCATCTAGTACAAGAGGTTAAGGGCAGCCATACAAGATATGTTGCTAGTGGGACTAGTGATGGATGTGTTGAAAATAACCCTGAAAATCAGGTGTCTGTAAATTTTGCTGCTTCTATTGAAGCTTTCAAGGGAAAAGATGTCACAAGCACTGCTGGCAATGATAGTAGTAGTAAGGGTGGTAATGCTGAGCAGGAAGATGAAAAAAAAACCTCGAAGTATGAATCGAATCCTTTAAAAGTAGATAAATTTGGAAGATTGGCTAGAGAAGGTCCTACAGATAGTGACTCTGATGATTCTCGCTATCGTCGGACTAGAAGGCAAAATAAAAGAGACAGAAGTTGGAGTCGCAGCCGATCTCCTGTAGAAAGGAAGAGCAGTAGTAGTAGGAGGAGGAGGAGGAGGAGCCCCAGGAGGAGAAAGGATAAAAGAAGCCAGTCTCGCAGGTACATATTGCCCTCTTACATGCTTGATGCCTTGATTACCTTTTGTTTGAATCTTGTCCCTTACAAACAGTTAGTGTAGGATGCACAAGCCTTCCTTCCCCAAGTTTTTTCTTTGCATGAGATGAACCTGAAATCTCCCTCCTGTTAATGAGGGTCAATTATCTCTTTCTTTTCTTTTCTTTTAGAGTCTTGGTTCTTGATCTCTTCCAGTCTTTCGGATACTTATTTTAATTTATGATATATACTTCTGAAGAATATTAAGTTTAGAAATTTTCAATTTTATTGGTTTCAGCTGGTCCCCTCGGAATAGAAGAAGCAGGAGCAGGTCTCCAATCCTAAGACGTTCTGGTGAGTTCAGTGGTGAGAATGTGAAAAGGGACAAGGGTCAATGTTTTGACTTCCTTCGAGGAAAGTGCTACCGGGGGGCACTTTGTCGTTATGCACACCATGAATCTGAAAAGAATGCTAGTTCAAGGCATCATAGGAACAAACATGATCTGGAAGTTTCTTCTTGTCCAAAAAATTCAAGGATTCATGAAGGCATGAAAAACATTTCTGCTAAAGTGTCAGGTCATGAGCATGATGGAGTCAGAAGTCAGGATATGCTACTTTGTCAGAATGTAAGTGGCTCATCTACAGGCCAGGAAGTAGAGCAGATGGAAGAAGATTTTGTTAGGAATGCTGTTGTGGCAACTACATCGGATCATGATGATCAATCAGTTTATATTGCTCCAGTTAAATCCGAAAGTTCCAGAGAGGTTGCTCAGGAAGCCTTGGTAATCAGAGAGGAGCCTAACACTATCATCCATGATGATGAGAGTTTTCTGAGAACAGTGAATTCTCAGCAGCAGCTCTTGGTTGATGGTTTTCCTTCCAACGCTATAAGCAGTGGTGATGCCTGGAAACTATCTGGTGGTACATCTCAGGATGTCACTCCCTCAGAAAATGGTTCATCTGTTCAGCAATTTCAGTCCGATGTTTCTGTTGGAGTGCTGGACCATTCCGATCAACCATCGCAGCTTATAAATGCTTCCTTTGTGTCTGATTTATTACCTGATGAAAGATCGGCCACTTGTGCTAGTAAGATTACTAGTAGTGAACCCTTACCACATATGTTACCCTCAGCTCAGCTACAGGCAAACTCAAGTTCAGTCAGTCAACAGCCTTCATCAGAGCAGTCTCCATTGCTCTCCCATGCTTCTAAAGAGTTACCTGCACATAGAACTTCTGCTGCTGGTTTTCCACTTCATTCTTACCAATTGCCTCCACCCCCTTCTCTTTCACATTCTTATGGTGAAAATGCTGTGCATTTGCCACAAATGTCAAGGGATCACGTTGGGATGCAACAAAATGCATTCTTTCCTTACCAATCCACTACCAGAGAAAGCTTTGAACCTTACCCAGCACTCTCACACACACAGAATCCTCACTTCTCTGTACCACCAAACAGCTTGAGGACATCCTTGCCGCCGCCGCCACCACGATCAGTATACAGTTCAAGTTTAAGTGCAGGAGTTGCAACCTCTTATGTTTCTTGTGAATTTAATGAGAATCAATTGCATTCGAGGACTGACTTTGTGTCTCAGATTTCTGTGAGGCCTGGGATGCCTTCTCATTTTCAGGGTTCTGAGTATCAGGATCAATCATACACTCCAATGCAGGAGCATTCACGATCCTTCATGCATACAGAAACTTTCTCTTCAAAGCCTCTGCCTGAGGGTAACCCAGCGGGCCAATCACATGTAGGTCTTAATATTGGTAGAGAAGACCATTATAAGCAGCTTTCAATGCAGGATTCAAATTTTTCGAGTGCCTTATCTTTTGGCAGCGTGCAACCTCAACCTAAACCCTTTTCTTGGGAATCAAATGTGAACAGACCACAGCCTTCTTCATGTGACAAGTTACCTCAAGAAGAACATTTTAAGACGTCTGCCCTCATTCATCCATTTTCACAGAAGCAACAACCAATTTATAGTTCTCAATATTCTGCATCTTATGGTAATTTGCGTCTGCCTGAGGATACTGTTACTGTATCCAGATATCCACCAGATGTTCTGGATAGCAATCATTCAGCTTCTCTTCCAGAATTTGGGGGATCAAGAATTTCTGCTCACCATAATCCTTATGCATCCACTTTTGAGCAGCCACTAAGTTCCAAATTCAGTTCAAGAATTTTTAGACAAGAAAAGGACATAATCCATGTTAATAATTATGGTTCTTCCAGTTTGCACCATACTCCTATAAACGGGCAAGGTGCCTTTGGTATTGGATTGAGACAGACAGCTTGCTCTCCAAAATCTGCTAGAGCTGTTGGGCAGATTTTACCTAGGTCAGGTAGTGACCAATATGATCCACTTTTTGACAGCATCGAACCATCATCCACTTCTCTCAAGAAATTTGATCTTGATCAAAAGCAGGAAGTTACAGGTGACTCTAACATCAGCCTAAGGCCCAAAAGTTACAAGTCTTTGGATGTGGAAGAGAACAACAAGCAATGGGAAGTTGGTGCAGTTGCCTCTACCACATCTCAGAATAACGATGACTATGGTGAGACAGCAGATGCAGAAGTGGGTGCTGTTGAAAATGAGAGCCTGAGTAATCCTGAGGATGTTGCAAACATGACCACAGGCGAGATTGAGATTGATCAGATGGAGTCTCCAGCGAAAAAGAAGAAGAGCAAGGATTCCAGATCAATGAAACTATTTAAAGTTTCCATTGCAAATTTTGTAAAAGAGGTTTTGAAGCCATCATGGCGGCAGGGTAATATGAGTAAGGTGGCTTTTAAAACCATTGTGAAAAAGACTGTAGATAAAGTGTCAGGAGCCATGAAGGGGCACCGCGTACCCAAGTCTCAAGCAAAGATAAATCAATACATAGACTCATCACAGCGAAAGTTGACTAAACTTGTGATGGTAATTGTTTTTCTGAATCCTCACTAATTTTATTTTCTCCCTGTCATCACAGATAAATTGTAGTTTGTTTGCTAATGTCAATTACTTGACCAACTAACCCAAGTTGTGCTTTAGAATTTTTGTACTTAAAACTCTGCATGTTTGAAACAAATCTTTTGTGATGTGAAAATGATAGTGTCAGTAGACTCACAGACTCACTGTCTATCTCTTGGTAGATTGTTGGAACTCGGATGTGTTAATGATATCCAGCTAGCTAATGGATTTAAATTAAAAATTTGTTTACAGCTTCTTGTCTGAAAGAGCCAGTACTTTGACTTTGACTGCATTTTAAGAGTTTTCCCATCAGAAATTATAGCTAAAAGTTGCTCCTTACAATTTTGTAACCCTAGCAGGCTACTTGCTAACATTCAAATTTAATGGTAATCCATTTACTCATTTCCTTTTTTGCTTGAGACACAGATTTGTGAGTGACATTGAACTGACATTGAACTTCACCTGTGGTCTTTCTTCAAATGATTTATATGTAGGGAATCATACTTTTCCTCTTCTAAAAGAGAATGGAGATGGAAAGAGTTATATATGAATGATTTGTTGACCGAAATATTATAAATTACTGCTCAGGCTTGAGAAGTTGCTTTAAGCATGTACATCTCAACTCCTTGATATGGTATTTTTTTAGTGACGTTCTTTTCCCTACGTATTCTGCAGGGCTATGTTGACAAGTATGTCAAGGCGTAATACTTGGAAGTTAACTATGCGGATGTTTCTTCATCATCCACATACTCTATCGTTGGGTGGCCGCTTATGGAGAGGTGTGGAATTTCATTAGGAACATGTTGGTGCTTCTCGGAAGTCGTTCCTCCTAAGTCAATGCCTACAAGATGATGATGATGTGTGGCAATGGTTAATCAGCATTCCGGTCCCTGCAGAATTTTGATTCAACAACTGATGTGTATGTAATTTATTTTGTTATGTGATTGTTGTGATTTGCTTTCAATCTATAGTTACCATTCCATATTAAGTAGTGGTTTATAAAGAGGTTCATCCATTAATTTTTGCTAAGTAGGCATTTTATTTTCCCGTATTTTTCTTAATGTGATTACTACAAGAAACTGCAATAGGAAAACTTACTAGAAGGAAAAAGATAGGAAAAGGTAATTCATTTCTTTGAATTTATCAGTTTTCTGTGCATTTTATTATGACCCATTTATAAGGTATGGGACTTGAGTTCTCCATTGGGGTGTGATTTTCTCAAGGTTTCATATCAGTTGGTATTAGAATCTTCCATGCTTTAATTGAGAGCCAGAAAATGCGGAAAGGACGATCTAAGGAAGGAGCAACCTGATGCAAGAAGGGGACAAAGTGAAAGCCACTCAAAGTAAACAACAAGAGTGAGCCATCGAAGATGTTGTTTTTGAAAGGGTATACAACGTTATGATCCAATTGTAAGATACGAGCTAGAGTGGGAAATCACCTCATGAGCTAGCTTTTAAAGTGTGGTTCTCCGGAAATTTCTTATCACACTTCAAATTCTACCATAGTTGAAGAGATTTCCGAGTGACGCCATCTCATATAAGGATATAACGGTATGATCACTTCCAGTTAGTAGCTATATGATGATCAAGAATCTTCAAATCTCTCTTTTAATCGCGAAATATATTCTGATTGACAAACAAGAATGGCGGTTTCATGTCAGGTTTGGTTCAGTTTTGAATTTTGAAGTTAACTTGAACCGAATCAATTACTACTGGTTCTCAAATTTTAAAACCGAATGGAGCCAAACCATGGAAAGTTGTGGACCTGAATCAAATCAAACTACTTCTGGTTTGGCTCAATTTCAACTTGTGTTTCAAGTTTTGTAAATATTTAATAATGAATTTAGTATAAAGAGAAAACGATGGCATATAATGTATAGTATGATTAAATATTATATAATACAAAATAATATTTGAAATATATTTATTTGTCAATATATGTTTTGATTTAGTTATTTGCCTCAAAAAAATATCATTGGTCTTAACCATATATAGTGCATAAGGGAGATCACAACCTGGATTCTTAAGTGGATGGTTTTAAAATAGATGATAATGTACTGTTAAATGATGAGAATTACATTAGAAAGGATAATACATTTCAGGAGAATTAAAAATTGTATTAGTAGTATATATTTTTTGGTCACAGTAATCTAAAATAAAATATTTAATTTTAGAGCAGTAGAAGTACGTTTAAATTATGAATAAATCGTTTCAACTTTAGTCCTTATAAAATATTAATAATTTTAACGTAAAATGTCATACTAAAATGTAGTTTCTCAGAATTTCAAGCAATTATTAACTCAAGTCAGTGGAGAGTCATTTATGATTATGAAGTAGTTAAAGTTGAAGAAGTAATTTTTTATTTTGATAAACATTTTTTTTATAGAAAATGATTGTTTTGAAAAAGCAAAGTTAAAAAAAAAATTAAATTGATTCTATATGCACCTGCACGGGCGACTTTGGGGGCCGTTTGGGAGTGAGTACACACTTGCCTTGGCCCTATTCCAGATAGGACATTACGTCTACGTTCTCCCGGATCTCGGTTTTAATTGTCCATCGTCCTACTGATATTGTCGTTTGTCTCGACCACAGACCAACAGCGCATCCTCCAATCACCCGTTAAGGGCTTAACGCGAGTCCGTTCCCGACATCGTCGTTACTTTTCTTTTCCTTCTCTTCTTTCTCTCACATTAGCACCGTTCTCGCCCTTCTTCTTCGCCTCTTGTTCCTTGACTTGCGTCGCTCACTGAGGTTCTTTGTCTCTCTCTCTCACAACTCCGAAATTAACTCTCTATCGCTCTGCGAAATCTTTGAATCTCCCTCAACTTCCTGGTTCTGGCGCATTTAGTTATGTGGGAAAAGTAACTTAAACATTCTTGCAGAAGTGGAGCTTTATTTTGCTTTCGGTAGCTGGGAAATTTTGTTTCAGTGTAAGAGCCTCTCTTTTCCCCCTCCTCCTGTCACCCATCAAATATTTAACTGCTTTTTCTTTTCTTTTTCTTTTCTTTTTTCAAATAGAAACTACTTTTGAGTGCCTCAATGAGAGCAGTGAAATATGAAGCGCGTTTTTGTTTTTGGTTTTATTGAGCTCGTTTGTTTGCTGATAAAACTGATGCAAGTCTATATCTGGATCTGAGTTCTTTATGTCATTCTTGGTTTTTAGAATATAAGATAAGTTAGTAACTTTAGCTCTCTCTGTCTCTCTGTCTTTTAATATTAACATTTTTCTCTTACCAGTCGAGGAGAGCATTACTGGTTTAAGTTTGAAAGGTAATTCCACTGTGTTGGGGGAGAAGGGATGATAGAAACAGAATGGGGACCAATTTATGGATTAAGCTAAGTCTCAAAAGAATTAGCTTTCGATATATATCGCTTTGTGTTTCTGTTTATTAGATCTCGGTTCTTTTATGATATCATTTGTGTTCTGACTTTTCAAATACCGTTTTGATATTCAATAGCTTTCCATTTTTCTGGAGTGGATTTTTTTGTTGGTCTTATATTTGGTGCCTTACTATCCTTAGAAACTAGAAAGTACTAGGAGTAGGATGACATCAAAAGCTTGGTTGGTCATTTTGGGCTTATCTTTTGTTTACACTCACCACTGTTCCAGGTTTTGTCAGGGAAGGGGCAGAAAAAGGGGCTCATATTTGTAGATATAGATCCTGATTTTTCACTGGATGTTTCTTCAATGATGATTGATGATACCATAAAGGAATCATGTAAAGACTTTCCTGCTATGACTAATTTGTTAAGTTCCCAAAGAAGTGCAGAAGTAAGAAAAAATGAGAGGAGGAAAAGGCCAAGGACAAGACGTAATACTGTTGCAAGCAATGTTAATGGTAGTGTTGTTTTGGAAGGTACATTTTCAACTGAAACTTCTACGCCTGCTTTACATATAATTCCACAACATCTAGTTCAACACTTGCCCATGGGTCTAGTAACTATAAATTCACATGCAGGAAGGGATTTTTGTCAGGAAGAAAATGAAGGAAAGGAGCAGAATATGCTTGAAAAGGCTGCAGAAACCAGCAAAGCAGAGTGTGACCTTCAGGAAGTAAGCAGCAGATCCAACTTAGTTGTAGCAAATGCTGAGCATTTTGTAGAAGAGTCTTTGTCGGAAGTTGTAAATTTGAACACAGAGCAAAGTACAAATGATAACAGTTTTAACCCTGAGGATAGTAGTGATTATGTAAAGAATGCAAGTCTCATGAAGAAACATAATGATTGTCCAGTCGTTTATCATGTCTCACAAAAATGTCAAAATTTCGAGCCCTATATGAAGAGACAAAGAGTCAATTCCAATTATGGGAGAAACTGTAAAAACTCCAGTTCTGTAAATTATAACAAGGAACCAACTATGGAGGGTGATAACAAAGATGATTTACATAAAATTTCTGATGAACCTACAGCAGTTGAATTGGTGGAGAAAGAAACAAAAGTTTTAAGGGACCGAGTTACCTCGAATGAGAGAGGTGCGTCAGAGGAAATTAAGTTGATGAAGAAACATGATGACTATCCAATAGTTTATCATGTCTCACAAAAATTTCAGAATCTCAAACCCTATAGAAGGAGACAAAGTGTCAATACCAATTATGGGATAAACAGTAAAAATGCTAGTTCTGTAAATTATAACAGGGAAGCAATTGTGGAGGATGATAACAAAGATGATTTACATAAAATTTCTGATGAACCATCAACAGTTGGCTTGGTGGAGAAAGAAGCAAAAGTTTTAAGGGATGGAGTTACCTCAAATGGTGGAGGTGCATCAGAGGAAACGAAGCTGATGACAAACAATGCTAATGAGAAAGGGTTTGTAACTGATGCATCTGTTATAGGCATTCCTGAGGTGCAACTTGAAGAGAATAATGATAGAAAGCTTGATGGTAGCCAGATTACAAGACATGATATGTCTTCGTCAGATGACATTGCTGATTTAAACTTAGTCAGCAAGAAAGAGGATCATTCTGAGATATCACACTTATCACTAGATAGAACTGTTAACAGCTGCTTAAAGAAAAAGCTTCTTGTTCTTGATGTGAATGGATTGCTTGCTGACATTTTTGGTCATATTCCTAGAGGATATAAACCAGACATAATGATTTCTAGGAAATCAGGTGAAATATTATCAAATATCTTGTTTCCTCATGTCTTTTGACTTAATCTCAATCAAAATCTTGATTCAATTTGACTGTCTGTTGTTTTTGCTTTTTGCAGTTTTCAAGAGGCCCTTTTGTGATGATTTTCTGAAGTTCTGCTTTGAAAAATTTCATGTGGGCATTTGGTCATCAAGACACAAGTATTGCCAATCTTTCACTGATCTTACCTCATTGCTTGCTTGTGTTTATTTAGTATGATGTAGGTTTAAGAGGCATTTTTGCAATGAATGGGTTAGCATTTCAGCTTTAGAAAAGTTGGCTTTATACGTTGATGTATATTGTCCCTTGACACTTGTGTATAATTATTTTCAGGAATAATGTTGATACTGTAATCGAGTTTCTTATGGGCAAGTCTGCATCCAAACTGCTCTTTTGTTGGGTAAATCCTTATAAATTTTTTTTTTCATCATATTTTTTGTTGGGGCTTTTGGATTGGTAATAAAGTCTGCTAATCAGATTGTATAATTTCTTTTCCTTAAGACTTTCTTAAGATGCATCTCGTCTATTTGTACTGGATGATTATTTCTACTCTAAATGGCTTTTTATGGAGGCCAGAGATTGAGCACTTATTAAGATTTATGTATTCGTTCCTTATGCTCTGAATAATAGGAAATCTTGCTGATCAACACAAGGTATTAGGGGGCAAAAAGGATGTCAGCTAATCCTTCAGTCCTCGAAAAAAAAAAAAAAGGCAGAACAGGATTGTTGAATTTGCAGTCTACTTATGTAGTGCATTTCATCTTGTGACTTCTATTGAGCAATCCTATAAATGTATGAATGCTCTTCTTATTATTACTTAATTGATTCTTCTCAGTTATCATCTCATTTTTCTGCAATATAACTCGTTATTTTTATGCTGATTTGCATGGCTACTCTTGTGGAGCCTTTTCTATATAGTTATTTATTTCTTTTAATTATTACCAAATAGAAGCAACCTTGCAGTAGTAATTGATATTCATATGAACTATATATGGATTCTATTTTGGGCTAAATGGTACAGTATTAAGTCCTTGATAAATTTTATTTAATTTCTGGTAAAGTTTTTTTTTTTTGGGTTTTTTTTTAAGGTGTTCTTTTTCATAGCATTGTGCTAAGATGCAGCTGATTAACTAATTACTGTTGGTACTTCACTTTTACACGGATTCTTTCTGGACACTATTAAGTTTTTCTATAATTGGTTAACATAGAATCAGTCCCACTGTACTGAGACGAAATTCAGCACCGTTGAGAACAGAGACAAGCCCCTTGTGTTGAAGGAACTTAGAAAGTTGTGGGAAAAGCTTGAACCTGGTCTTCCGTGGGAGAAGGGAGAGTTTAATGAGTCAAACACTTTATTGTTGGATGACTCCCCTCATAAGGCATTACTAAATCCAGTAAGCCCCTTTGTTGTTTGGTTTTCCTTTTATGCGATAAGGTTTGACTTCAGTCTTTTGTAATTTATCTTCTTATTGCTGAACTCGTTTTATGCAAACTATATGCAGATGAACACGGCAATATTTCCTTATTCTTACAAGTACAGGGACACTGGAGACTCATCATTAGGTGAGGCAGTCTTCCGTTTATTTTCCTCTCCTCCTTCCCCTACCCCCTCTTGCCAGGTTATTAGCTTATTTCCATGGATTGATGACACCATGGTTGTCAAAATTGAGATCTTACGTAGGATCGGTCGAGGGGTCAAAAAGATTGAATCAAGGGTCGTAAGATCCTAAAAAAAAAATGTAATGATATAATATATATATATATATATATAAACCCATTATACATTGATAATACAAGTAACAAGTCTTAAAAAAAGTCGAGACATAGGACAATGACTAATGCCATTTAACAGCAAGCCACGGTGACAGATGTAGAAAAGGAATTATGACAGGTTGCACTGCACAAGAATAGCACTACAGGGGTTATGAGAAATGAGAAGCAACAAATATTAAAAAGATTAGAAATTACACTGAGAGTAACCCAAGAATATTTGGCTGAGATTGAGTGGAGACTCAACTCTCCTTATGTCGTCAAATGTCTTCTTGGAAAATCACTGGGTGTTATGGATTTTGGGGCTACGAAGGTGAAAGTGAGGGGGCTAAAGGCTGTGTGGTGTGCGGATTGAAGCTCTGCCCCTCGAAATCAATGGAGGCTTCGAGTTCAATGGCGAATTCCAGAAGATGCGTTCTGGCCTAAGGTAAGTGTGTTTCTGGCTTTAGACTTTTAAGGGGAAAAAAGAAACGAAGCTCCTCCAATGGCTTCTGAGATCGTGGAGGATTGTGAGATCCTATGATCTCATGATTCAACTGGCTATCCTACCATGATCCTGCCGGAAAATGATTCTGAGTAGGATTGGAATTGTTTTAGGGGGTGTATGATCGTAGGATCGTAAGATATTACATGATTTATCATGATTTTGACAACAATGGCTAAGGCAGTATATTAAGTCTTCTTGAAAAATCAAATGCTTAAGACATATTGATATGCCGCAGATTGTTTATGATTTTCTGTGCTTTAATAATTCCTGATAAGCCAGATGATATTTCTTATTGTCATGTTTTTACATAATAGCATTTCTTTCTGGTCGTGACAGGACCTGGAGGGGACCTTCGGGCTTATCTTGAAGGGCTGGCCATGGCCGAGAATGTTCAAGAGTACGTGGCTGCAAATCGATTTGGCCAACGGGCCATAACAGAATCAAATCCATCTTGGGGTTACTATTGTAAAGTTATAAATAGTGTAAGTGCCTCCAATGATGCTAGAACCTCTTCTTCTCAGGGAGTGAACTACTGAATTGTTACCCTTTTTGTTCCCAGAGATGTATTTGCACTGGGCAATATGCGTTATAAATTGAACATCACAAATCAGTGTATGGGATATAAATCATTTGACGGATTATTCCATCCATATAGAAAACTTTTTCCTCATTGAACGCTATTGCATTTCATCGTAATGTATGATAAATTGATAACATTCAAGTGATGATCGTGATAGGCATTCATATGTTGTTGTGTTATGACAATTTTGCATGTTTAGCTGTTATTCATGTCTGGTAGAAAAGTATACTCGAAAATGCATCTGTAAAGGAATCTTGAGAGAATCCAAAAACATGAGGCTTACGGTATGGATGGTCTCAGAATGTACATATTACTAAGGATGGATGTAAGCCATCTTTTGTTTTGTTTCCTTCTCCCTCTTAAGTAAAAGTTAATATTTTGCTCACCTCCTCCACCTTATTGAAATTTATAGTGATTACTCCTCTTCGTGAGTACTGAAATTTATACGATGAATTCCCTCCACCTTTTTAATCTCGTAACAAATAATTTATATGCTTAAGTAATTCTTTTAGAGAAATCAATAAACTTAGCATCTTTTTCGGGAAGCCAGTTTTTTTCCAAGCATGCTAATCTCCTATGAATTATAAATCCAAAAAAGGTTGACGTAAACAACTGCATCGGGCACACTGGCCGATGATTTTTTATTGTCAGCATTGAACCTGACACAAGTTTGAATATTTTCCGAAGAATCTTCTGAGTTATTGGACATAAATACGAGAAGCCTTTGGATGAGAAGAACAAGCTGGTAGTGGTATGAGTTGTCAAACAAGTGCCAAACCATCTAGGGCATGTGGTGGTGGGAGACGCTACGGAGTCTATGATAATACCTAAGAATAGGGGTGAGCAATCGGACGGTTAAAACCATCAAATCGTCTAATTTGAACCAATTTGATCATTAATTTAACCAAATCAATGCTTAACGGTTCGGTTTAGTTAAAAATCAATAACTATACAAAGAGGGACGATTAAGTTAACGGTTTAAGTTTTTTTAACCGTCGATTTAACCGAACCGAACCGTCTATATTAAAAAATTATATATATATATGTATTTTTTTAATATATATATATTATTTAATTTTTAATACTTAATTTTGAGTGTGAAAGACTGAAAGTGAAAGTCACTGTGAAGTCAGAATTAAGAAATTATGACAACTTTGTCCTTTTTAATGTAACTTTTCTTATTAAAATTAAAGTTTGAAGTTAAACATTGATCATCTTCAATATCTATTATTCTATTCACATTCATTACTTCATCAAAAGTTATCATTCTTAAGTTTACAATTTAGTACAGATCATATTATTTTTTATTGA
>JASKGM010000005.1:9487039-9505132 GCA_034509205.1 Ceratonia siliqua
AAGATGGTCTACCAAACCGCTACGCATTGACCATCCATTGAGCTCAAGGGAAGGGGATATTTTCCAACAAGACTATATTGTTTGAAGCAAACCTGAAAGCAACTTGGCCGTTCCAAGCTGGAAGAGCTCAGAAACGTAGAAGGAAGCAGAAGGATGGCCCTGGGCCACCCATGGATAATGGACAACACCTCTCGAATTCAACTCAAAGGCAGACGGAAGAGTTCAGAGAGAAGAAGCCTTACTTGCAGGATAAAGAAAATTCCCCATCTGGATTACTGAGTTTCATGATGTCACCTTTGTTAGGATAAAGATAGAGAATTCGATCAATAAAAAGGAAAAATATGATAAGCCAAAGAGTACATTCACATTATCAACAAACAATAAGAATTTGTGAATGGCAATAAATTAAAAATAGCTAGGAACCTTTAGAATAGAAAGTCAAAATATTCCGTTTAGGTAACAACTTTGAATACTTTTTGATGAGGGAGTTATCTTTTATCGTTAAACACTATCATTTTTTTGCTTATGAAATCTCTCGAAAATAAGAACTGTCATTTCAACCAAATCACCTTCATCACTATCGTTGTTATAATACCCTGACGTTGCAGGAAAAAAATACCAGACTAGATGGAGAGCACGATAAACGAACAATACAACATATTAGTAAAACTTAACAGATCTTTATGAGAGATCCGACGACCATAAAGAGATAATATACTTCTCTCCACCAGTTAAACCTATACTAAAAAATAAAGAAGAAAGTAAAAGATAATCCATACTTGAGTATTTTGAATGACAATTTTTTATATATTTCAAATCATACCATATGCTAATTTTATGATATAATGATAAAATACAAAAAACCTTCGAACAAGTTTGTTTGGATTCAACCCAATTTTGATCAATTTCTAACCATTTTGACCACTTTCATATCTGAGAAGATAATCGGATTGGAGACTAGATTAGTTCCTGATTTAACGGAATAAACATGGTATTAGAATGACCACCATTAACATTTCATCATTTGTAAAGATTTTTCATCCCAAATCCCAAATTGGTATGGAAATGAGATGAAAATTTTAATACCAAGATTTTTTCTTAATTAATTGTGATATCAAGAGTTCCATTGAAATATTTTTCCTTCATTCACATGTTTACATATTCCTTTTATTTCAATTTAAAACAGATCATGCAAAGAGTTTTATGATAAATCAATACTTCTTTTGCTTTGGTATGTTTGGATCCTCTCATGAGATAATAACACGATACTGTAAATTATGAGAGAAAAAGACATAATATATGAAATCAATATTTAATTAATAGTATATTTGATTTTTTAATGATAGACTTAATGTGGCTTTTATGATCACATGGAAAGATATAATCTACATGAAAAGTCGTAAGATGCCAAGAGCCACATGATATCAATAGTCACTAATCATTAGAGATAGATACCTGGCCAAAGTCATGTATCTATATTAAATTTTGGGATGTACATTAACCAAAGTTAATCCATCCTTGGTATTCTATGGTCGTTATTTATATGAATGGTCTCTTTGTTAATGACATGAAATAATTGAATTCATTAATGTGAGAAGAAAGTGAAGAGCCATGACTCTTTGATGGGTTAGGTCATGAGGGCTATACATAGGGCTCTTGGTCCCTCTCTCTACTCATTACCTAGAGCAACTAACTTTGAGTGACTCATCATCTTGCAAACACTATAGCTTGAGTAAGGAGAGACAAGGCCAATGTGCTATATCTTGTTCTACCGTTTTTGTTCTATATTTGTCCTAGAGATCAAAGTTAAATTTCATAACTCAAACGTACACAACTTACAATGTTCTTTAGAAGATATTCTTATTTGCTTCCGCCTATTTGTTTTCTTTAATCATTCTAATTGTATATGAATATAATCATAGCTGATGATCCAAAATATGAAATTTTCTTACAGTATACATCCGCTATAAGAGAAAAAAACATAATATATGAAATCAACTACTTAATAATAAGTAAATTTCACTTATTCGTTATTTGTAAACTTAGGCATATTGGGCTTTTTTTCCTTAAGTCATTACAAAACAAGGTCAAAATACTTGTTCAAGTGCTCTCTTGTAACTTGTAAAGTTTCAAGCTTTAGTTACTTCAAAGTTAACAACTATAAGGCATACTTGGTCTAAGAGATTAAAAAGGCATCACACCAAGATTTTCAGAACTATCACTAAATAGACATTGACCTATCACTTCAACAGATCTCTACCTGTCTTGTTGAAAGGCCTTTATAGTTTATACACAATTTACAGAATTGTGTCCCTGCTCTACGAACCAACCTTAACATGAACAGTTGAAGATTGCATATATATACACACACACAATTACAACGCGTGGAAATAAGTAGTAAAGTCATATTTACCAAATGGCAGGGTGGATACATAAAAGTACTATAGTATATATATACTAGTTGTATTCACTCTTTGTTGTTGGAGGCACTATCTCTTTTGTGTCCACCAAGAATACGAGAAATCTGTAAACCTCTGCTGAATGCTTGGTTGAAAAGCATTCGAGTTTGAAACTCTGAAACAAATGGGAACCATGCCAAGAAAGCAACCGGCGTGAAAAGAAGCAAGCCCATTATTATTTCATATCCACGAGCAAGTGCCCGGATAGATCCCCAGAATTGCGCCTTTTGCATAAGAGGCTTACAAGCTTGTGCAATCTTTGAAAACAAAAATGAAAATACAATTGAGTATGCATTATATATCTCTTTTTTCTCTCCAATGGTTTTTCAAGCGAAAACCAAAGTTAATGAGTTTGAGTATAGAAATAAGAGTATTTACTTACCAGTAGCAACCCCCAGCCAGTTGGCATGACTGCTAGAACGCAGACTATGATGTCTTTCAGTGTCATATTGGCAACTGCTATTAATGTGATGAAGATGGCAAGGAATGTTAGGAAAATGGCACCCTTAATCAATCGGAACAAAAGCTGGAAGTCTGCACTGAGCCGTCGCCTTCCAACAGACACACCCTGCAAAAATGCAACATTATTGTCAAAAGATGATGCCTTATCTCAACTATATTGTCTCAGCTTATACCTCCAAGCAGTGGAGGATGCTCATATTATACTTGCTCGAATCAGACAGAAAATGAAAAGTTTAGAAAACAAACTCTGACCCGAAAACAAAGTCTGATCTAATGAGGGTCTTGTATTATGATCTTTGGTGATTCTTGGTCATAAATTCAATGAGCCTCAACTTATATAACACTCCTAAGAAGCTTCTAGAGTTCTAGAGTCATTACATTAACTAAGCACTACTAAGCACTAACACTACTTAATACATAGTGCCATATTTTGAGGAATTGATACTAGTGTCTTGTTTTATGGATCAAGTATAAGAAAAAACTAAGCAAAGATAAAAGCAACAAAGGGAATGTTTGGGAATGCTGCTTTGTATTGATTCATACAAGGTTACATTGCAACAAGGAATAAGAAGAAGGAAGAAATATATACTACAAGGAAGAGAAAAGAACAAAAAAATTTACAGCTAGTTAAAGACTAAAAAAGGAACATAAAACAAAAAAGAAAAGAACAATATATACAAGTAAACTCTAGTAAGAGCTAACAAAGGAAATAAAGAAAAAGGAGACAATGGACAAGAGTATGCAGCAGGTAGACAAGGGAGCATGCAACATCAGAGAAAGACAGTGTTCAGAGGAAGCAGAGTTGACTTCAGAGATGTGACTTAACGTGACTTTTGGTTCAGTCAATGCAGGAGCTTCATCAATTAATGTGGAACCTTTATTTGTTAATATCAAGTGCCTTGATTTCTGGTCTAGTGGTTCGCATCATGAGTCTAGAAGATTTTGAATATACTTCTAACACGAATCTCCACAGAATTAGCGGCTAGGGGAAGTATATTAGCAGCAAATCTTTGGGTCACAAGGCATTAATTCCCCTGAATTTTGGGAAACAAAGGAGGCATAACAGCTGGCTGGGTTTCCTATTTAACAATTGGTTGGATTTTCTATTTAAGGAATGGAATCATTAAGAGAGCATCAACTGGGGCTTCAGAATGGGCCGAAGATTAGGGAAATGATAAGGGGTCAACTCAAGAAAATAACCAGATTCTCGGGAATTAAGAGTGGGTCACCAGCTGTAATTAGCAGCTGTTATGTTGATAATTGAGGAAAGAAATGAGACGGTCAAAGAACATTAAAGTGGGCGAGTTTCTGGGCTGGTAGTCAGGATCCGTAGTTAATTACATGCTTTCTAGTATGGAAATAAACTTAATTAGTAGGAATTATGTCTCTGTACAAGTTTGAATTGTTTTAATTTCTCGTGAGGAATATTTCCTTTTCCATTGAGTAAGGTTTTGAGGCTATTTATAGTTTGCTATCCTATGAATAAAGTATCAAAGAATTTGCATCTCAGCTTAGTGTTGAACCTAGGAGGCCTAGCGCACCTCGTATTGCCTTACAAAAGAGGTTTATGATCCCTCAAATCCTAGAAAAAAGTTAAAAAGGCACGTAACAAAGTGTTCATAACACATTAAGTATAAAGACAAACTACTGTTCATTTCTGATTTCTACTTCTAACATACCATAAACATAGTGAAATAATTAAAATCCACTAACTTACAACTGGAGAATCTAAATATGGAGTGGTTGATTAAGGCAAGAATTTATTCATCTCTCATGATCCAGATAGTTACCCATTAAACATAAAGTTCAGCATATGATCCCATAGATATCCAATAATTTAATTTCCCCATAAATTATGAAAAAATAACTTCTTATCTCATGGATTGGACTTTCATAAGGCCAGAAAGAGAAGGAAAAAAATTAAATATCAGGTGGATGTGTCTTCACTACTTTAATTTGGTATTACAAGAAAGATGGAATTATCAGGTGAAGTTCATCTTTAATACTGCATTTTTCCAAATAAGATTCAACTGCACCAACATAAGGATGAGACAATGCAGAAGTGTCGCAACTTGTAAAATACACAGGCTTAAAAAATCTTCTAAATGCTGAATTTTAATTTATATTCTTATTCATGACTTAATTACTCATTTTGATAAGCAAATACAGTTGTGAACTTTGATGCTTAAAACTCACTAATGATGTTTCTAAACAAATTTCCTTTCCACGTGGGCCCTATGTGTATGCAGTTTGAAACAAATAATTCATTGAACCAAGAATTTCATCAATAATTGATAACACAGAAAATACAATGATTTTGATGCTCACCTTCATTAGACCCAATATTAGAAGGATTACAATCCATGAAACACCATAAACCTGTAAGCCAATAGCAACTAAAATTAAATTGCTTAAGTTCCAGGTAACAAACATCATTAGTAAAACTGAATCTTCCTAAGGAGAAACATATGGAGAAAGCATTTACCAGAAAACTTTGTGTCTTGTTAGTGATTGAGAGGTGATATACAAGACCATATTGAAATAAGAAAAAGCGGAGGGCCAGTATTATCTCAGTAGCAAGACCACGCTTTCCAGAGTGGCGAAGATGCTCTTGTTCCTTTTCCCACCAGGATTCCCAACTTTTTTCGGGCGGTACACCAATACCCCCACGATTGTGTATCCATTTATTCCAATCTGTCCAGTCATCAACAATCTTTTGCCACTCAAAGCCTGATGGATTGAAAAGGAAGGGAGCAAAAAGCCATGTTACTACCATGAACCACATGGATATGGTAATCAAAACGTAGGCAACCACGTTTCTATATGAATGACCAAATATATGGTAGACCATAAGCAGAATCATCAATTCAATTCCTTTAACAAAATGGCTGCGAGAATAGAGCCGATAATTATCAGCAAACTTGGCATGGAATACCACAAAACCACGACCAGTGCCTCTGTACTGTGCACCTCCATGAAGCAATGTCCTTCCATAATAGTGGGTCTTTGTTCCAAGAGAAAATGTGAAAAATACAGGGGCCAACTGTAGCTGCATTAATACAAATTCACTAAATGCCTCACGAAAACCCCTCTCTAAACCAATTTCCATAATCATAGGCAAGGCCAACAAAAGTCCAATTTGCACAATAGACTGAGAAGCAAGGGCTATTTGAAGAGGCTTGTTGTCTCGAATTGCTCGCTGTTTGTTCAGCCCTTCTTCAAGTCCACTGAGGACAAGATAGAGGCGGCCATAAAGGAATACATAAACTGTGAGGACAGTCAGCTGTCAAAAGTAGAATCAGTAATTGTATTAAATCACATATAACACAAGAAGTAAAATAGGTTCCAAGCATACCAAAGTACTGAAATAGAAGCCAATGGTGGTGAAATAACATGATAACATCCGGAAGAAATCAAAGCGGTGCCCAAGCCTATATATGTCCCTACTCATAGTCTGTTCACCATTACCGTTAGCTATCTTGGCTTCAAACATTGAGATCTGGTTAAGACCCACATCCCTTCCCTTACCAACTTGTATGTATTCATGATGAGTGACGTTGCCTTCACGTAATGTAGAATTGAAACCTGCAAACAACAGAGATAAGGGAAGTATAAGGTGAAGACAAGCCATACTATTGGTAGCTCTCTGAAAGAAATGGAACTTTCTGAAAGAAATGGAACTTTCTGAAAGAAATGGAAATGAGCTATGCACATGCAGAAACTTATATACAGCATCCATACCTGCAAATATATCCTCGCTTAAGTTGATGACTTTAGAAGCCTTGCTTACACCCCCTCTTGTCAGGTGGAACAGTCTGTCAAATACATCTGGATGGCCATAATGGAACCGCACTCTGAATGAAAAGCAATTACTTAGCCCTTCAAACAACAATGGCTAAAGCCAGTACTGTAGAGACATGATGATTAATAGAAACTTTAACAAAAGCAACATATAAACTGTGATACAGGTTATTGACTAACCTTAATTTAATGAAAGGAAGGACACATGAGAAAGTAAAAGGAGGCAGATATAAATTCAAGTTCTACATTCTGCTCATTTGAGTTCGAAATCTTTCAATCTCGATTATGATTATGGGGCCAAGGACTGCTACTGTTAAAAGGTATTATGTTTCTCAAATGTCAGCTTTATATTATTAAATTATTACAATCATTCAGAATATTCCAAACCTCTCTCTCTCTCTCTCTCTCTCTACCCTATTAATCTTGTGCCAATTTGATACGGAAGCAATCTTATTCTGCACCAATCAGTATGGGCCCAAAATTGTCAAAGTATCACCCCACTAACCCAAATTGAATCTTGAGTTCTCCAATACCAGTTGCCAGTTTGGCTTGCTACAAACATTAAGGCTGTTAAATCCGGCTTATCATGTCCACCTTTTTCCTTGCGACTTGAAGGTTTACATGTACCTAAATTTGAGCCATTTTTCTTAACTATATCTTCTTTTCCTCTCACCAAAAATTATATTACAGATCTGGAAAACAAATTCCAGCATCTCTTCTTATTTCAGGCCCAGGCAGATGATGACAACTTAATACCAGAAATAGAGTTCACAGAGAAATGCATCACTAAAAAAAGTTCATTATATGTGGTGAAATACCCTAAAAAGCTGGTAGCTAAATCTCCATTTGGTTTCACAAAGAAGCATCTATACATATTTAATGAGAAAAGTTTAGAAATCTTACTTCAGGGGGTTAGCCAACACTCTTTGTCCAATTGTCACAAAACTATTCTCCTGATTTGACATAAACCACGCAAGGGATGAAACACTGCAACAAACATAGGGGAAAAAAAATATAAATGACACATTTGTGCATTTTAGTATATCAGAAATAATGTACCAGAGACTATTGAGAAATTGATAACACCATATGATACCTTCCAGTAAATATGTGCTCCCTAAGTCCAAGTATTGTTGGATATCTTACACCATCATGTTTTTTGAGAAATTCTTGCAGCAAATTCCTCATTTTGAAAGCTTCTTCCATATAATTATCCTGTTAAATGAATACTTAGGTATGTGAATTTTTAAGAGCCTGACTTTCCTTTTTCTTTATTATATATAAATAATGTAAGACCTGATTCATATCTATTGTTTGCAAGCCTTCCCCTCGTGTGAAAATGATGGCATGGTTTTGATTTTCTGGCTTACCCTCACCCAATATTGCAGGTCCAGGAAGCTTTATTCTGTAAATTACCTACACAAAAATAACCAAACAATAAGTTGGAAAGCATTATGCATTACTGTAAAGATAATATCATAATCCCTGGATATTTCATCTTTACATGTTGGCACAAAAGAGAAAAATATATTCATCTGAAATTTCTTTTACCGTTTTTGTAACACCTCACTTCAAAACTAGAAGAAAGACTAATTTACTATCTCTTCACATGATCCCAGAAGAATGCATCAGATGCACTTGATGCTTCAGTTGTAGAACGTTGTAGTCTTCTAAATGTTCTAGTAATGGACTCTCCCTCTCTCTCTTGTGTGTGTGAATTAATTTTGGGTTTTTCATTTAGTGTTTGGGTTTCAATAAAAGGGTTTACAATATAATTATGTACAGAACTAATATCAGTAACAAACTTGCAATTTATTGATTAAGTTATCATAATGTCAGGAATGGTCTAAGAACAATACCTGGTCTAAATTTTGCACAGTTTCAGATGAATCAATTGATTTTGCCGGTAAGGCAGCCTTCGCAAGAGCTGAATAATAAACCTTTTCAGTTGCTTTTGTGGATTTATCTTTGCTAGGCTCTTCAACCTCATCAATGTAAGCAACTCGAAGAGATGGGTACCTGCAGTAAGGTTAGTAGGAAATGTAACAGGATAGTGCCTGCAGATGCTCTAACAAGTAAATTACTTAATTTGAGAGACATACCTAGTCATGAGCCTTAGAATGTCTTTGGCCCTAGGATCACCTGATCGCTTATGAATGCCATATTGCTGACATGAAACTACAAATGTGAACTTCATGTCAGCTACTGCTTGACAATGCCTCCACAGTGACCGCTCACTGTTTGGGTTTTTCATATTTTCTAGTTCAGCAGCCTTGTAACCTTTCATTAGCTCTGGTTAAGAAATTGAAATTACAAGGTTAAGTTGTGCTATAGAACAGTCAAGATAGTGACTCTTATTATTTTTTTGGCATTCAAGTACCTGCATCCTCTGCCATATCAAGAAAAGCCTGTAGCTCCAATGCTTGTCGGTTATACATCATTCCTCGAACTTCACTCAGTAAGAGTAGAGTGAGAATGCACAAAAGACATTCATAATTATATCAGTGAAAAATAGAACGTTAAATTATATATCTAACACAAACACATACACATATTGGGGGAGGGTAAGGAGGGAGGTGGGGGGGGAAGCAATTTGTACCAGTTTTGGTCAATGTCTGGCCTCTGTACGATGCCCATAAACGGAGTTCTTCTTCCAAATTTTCATCTCCTCTGAGTTTTTCTTCATTGTCACAATTGACACGTTGAAGAAAGTTTTTCCATTCATCTGTTGTAAATCATTATTAGAAGCAAGAGCATATTACTCCATTGAGTTTGGTGTGAGAAGATAACAGTTGATTGTTTGGCTTATAATATTAATCTTTGGCCCCTGCCTAAGAGTTTAAGGTTTTAGTTTTAGGTCAAGAGCTTCTTTGACAAGGTATCAAAGCCAAGTTGACCAAGTGGTCTACAATTCAATCCATGCCACCTTCAATCTAGTAACTAAAATTTCACAGAGTAGTATCTATTTTCAGTAAAAGGTAGTCTATAACCAAGTATAGACTACTTGGTTAATTCAAAAACTTCTTTGACATAAATATTTTGAGGAGAAAGCATTAACCTGGAAATATCTTTTGCAAGTAAAAAAGGATGGAAACTCCATCTTCATTTCGCTCTTCCAAATGTTCTATGGAGAAGAGAACAGGTTCTTCATAGTATGGTGTCAGGACTCTACAGAAGAAAGACGCATATTATGTCAATTAACATATATTAGACAGATTATATCCAGCAAAATTATGCCTTACTTGGTATTTCTAAATGCTGCTTATTACATATCATTATCACAGATATCTCTCTCCACTCTAGGTTTAAGACTTTATAAGTCAGAAAATGTTGCTGCAGTATGTGAAGCAAGTTAAAGATGAATAGAGCTTACGAGAAGGAAAGCATATTTCGAACTTTGGGAGCAGTTGGCATATCCATAAACAATGAATTGGAGAAGAAAGATATCCGCCTTCTAGCATCCAAGTTAGATGGTACATCCATAGCGGACTCCTTGACTGTAAGCAATAAATGAAGCCTTTTTATCTGTAGAGAACATAACAATAAACTATATTAATATGTAGGAGTAGATAAAGAGATGCTAACAAACTGATAATAGAGTTACAATTCCTATAATGGCTGGCTACTGGCTAGTCTGTTTTACAGAGACACATTTGATATTCAGATTGACTTTGAGAGTACACTCATTATGTGGCATAATAATAACAATATCTATAAAACTTACTTTCTCTTTCCAAGCGTCAGTTTCTGTTGTGACAGGAAATTTAAGTGTACCAAAAAACTGATATTGTTGATCAAGGGGTGTCATCCTCTCATCTTTTCCATAAGATCCACCATGGCTTGCATCTAGCAAGCTACATGCGAATGATAATGAATCCAAACTGATCGCAACTAATCAAATCACTTAGGGACATGGATAAACCCCAAATGACTTACCTCTCAATCTCTCCTTCCATGATGTCTCTGGTCACAACCTCTAGCATGTCCAGCAAGAGAATCACAATTTGATCCTTGTCCTCTTTGTTATTTTTCAACTGCGGAAATAAGGCCAAATTTGATTAAATATTGCATTTGATCCAACAGAAAAACAGAAAAACAGAAAAAATTAAATCTTCAAAGCAATTACCAAATTTTCAATTAGTTTAACAAATTGATTATATAGACTAGGGAGAGCACTCATATTCAATTCACTCAGCATATCTCCCTTTTCTATGAGCTCATCAACTTTTGTAAAAATACCATTGATAACCCTGCATTAGTGAAACCATCAGATAATAACGTCAAATGGATGAAACTATGCCAATCTTCTCTTTTAATGTATGTTTCAGATACCATCAACTTACTCTTTCTCACGTCCTCCTAAAACCAAGAAGTTAATAATATTTTTAAATGAAGCATAGCATTCAAGAACAGCGGAGCGCATGTAATTGTCTTTAGACAACCTCTTTTCCAGCTCCTGGCCTTTTCCAATGCTGTCTTTGGCCATAGACACAGCTATGGGAATCTGCAGAACAAGTACAGAATCATCAGTGAATTTAAGCAGGATGGTAATTATTATTGTGTAAAACATATAGGAATTGAACAAAGGAGTAGATAGACCTTGCTAGCAAGTAAGAAAGGAGGCCACTGGATAAGGTTCAAATCAGGGTCAGCCCAGTACGGTACAAGCAAGAGGTCCATCTCCCTATATAGTTTATTGCAGTCAGCTTTCTTAGCGAGATCACATAATAACCTCAAAAGAAAACATTAAAACCTACCTGTTATCAATTAGGTCCTCCTCCCTTAAACTAGTAATTATTTTGTTCCATAACTGTGCAAACCTTGCAGCCTCCTTCTCTTTATTGGAAGGGACCTAACACATTCAGCTTTCAGATTTATATTTTAATGATCCAAGAATACAGTTTGATTTTCAGAATCAATCATTTTCAGTAACAGATTCTAAGAATAGAGAAAAGTTGAAAGACCTTATCAAATTTCCTTGAAAAAGTGGCCTTCAGTCCCTTCTTCTTAGTCTTCTCACTCTTATCCATTGGAATCAAGCGAGCATTAAAAGCACCAGGAAGTGAATCAAATCGAGACCTCAGTAATTCCAACGTTCGAATCTGAAATTAAAATGGAAACAGTGACTTGAGTATTTTAAGATCCAAAAATCTGCAACCAATGCAGCAGAAAAGACCTTCATGACTTCGTTAACCTATTGGGAAGGATTTATTCTTCACAACTCATCAGTAGGATGGATGTACAACAAAAATAACATACAAAACCAATTCAAATTTGAATATGCGATCATCTGTATACACCATGTTAGTTCAGATTTCTACAATACAATTTGAAGTCAAGCGTTATTCAAAATTTGCTGCAGAAAAAAGTCCTGACATCAAATTTATTGGCAAAATAGCTCTAATGATGCATAATAAATAAAGATGCTGACACTGTAATTTACCAAATACATAAGTTGATGGAAAGACTGAAAGATTAAGAATGAAACACATGCACATAGAAGGAAGCCAATGCAGGATGAGAAAGATCATTTCTTATTTAAATTAATTTTTGATGATGTAATTATCATTTGGGAATTAAGGATTTGTAATTGGATAATTATGATAATTTAGGATTTGAATAAAGGCATTTATCCCAGTTGGCTTAGGATAAAAGGTATGCATATATGAATATCATTAAGATTTCTTATTTAGGTTGTCATATAAAGCAGTTAACCTGATTATTATTGATAAATTGATATACTGAGTTTGAGCACTTCTCGTTATTTCTGGTTCTATCACTTCATGTTCTACATTAGACGCTCTCTGCAAGGTCTTAAATCTTGTCCTAGGCATTTGAGTTTGGAAAAAATACTCAGATGCAGCTGATTTGCGACAATCAAGCTGCCCTGCATGTATCCTCCAATCCCGTTTTCCATGAGAAAACCATATATATAGAGATTGATTGTCATTTTGTCAAGAAGATTTTGTCTGATTGCATTAATATGAGTTTCGTTAACCAAATGATCAGTTAGCTAGTACTTTTACGCAATCCCTTAGAGGTCCTCATATCAATTACATTTGCAACAAGCTTTGTGCATATGATTTATATGATTTAGCTTGAGGGGGGGTGTTAAAATTTTAGTAAATATTAGACTAGATATATTCTTTATTATTTAGGTGTACTACAGTTGTACCACATCGACTGTGCTACAGGTTGTACAACTCTATTATAAAATTATATATAGACACAATGTATGCCTTCCTTCTTACACTTTCCACATCTCTCTCTCTTTATTTTCCACAGATATTTACATAATTTCTTCTAGAAAATAGCATATTTAGAGATAAATTATTAATATATACATTTAGTAAGTCATGAAGGAAAGTCCCCTTCTGTATATAAGAAAAAAATTGTATAGTGAAGTACAGTAATCATATTAAACTTTGATAAGTATATATTAAATATAAAAAAGAGTAAATAGAAAAAAGAAATTAGTGATATAATGAGAAAGGTTTTATTTAAATAATGACCAATGTAATACAACATATTTATTGAAAACATTGAAAGTATAAAGAATTGTCATCTCATTTTTTACCAGCTTAAAAAGGATAGGCCAGAGAGAGGAATGTTAGGATATAATGGATAAGGATTAGGGTTTCTTGGATGAAATTAAAGTAGTAGGGTAGAAAGATTGGAAATGAAAAGGCTATTAGGGGTATGTGAGGGCAAGGATAGCTTGGAAATAATAGGATGCATTTAAGGGGTGGGATTGGTGGCTGTTTGGATGCAGTGAATAGTATGACAAACAGTAACTATGATTTGATAGGAAGTAGGGCCAACTTGTAGGATTAGTGTTTGTGAAATCGGGGGAATCTAAGTTATCTGGCTAGGAAAATAGATCTGAATAGGCAATTTAATCGAAAGAAAATTAAAGCAGATGAGAAGCGGATAGAGAGAAGAAACCAGGCATCAACCTTAGGGTTCTTAGGCATAACACCTAACAGACACATCCCATATCCAGAGGCTAGGGTTAGAAAATAATTTCTTCATTCCTGATTCTTTGATAGCGATGGAACCCAAAATACAGAACAGCAAATACACAAAGAAATACTGATATATTGATGAAATAATGCAAGACAGCACTGGAAAGTGGAAATACACTGGAATGGCAGCACAGTATTGAAATACAAGCAACTCACAGAAACAGCAAACACTCAATGAAACAGTGACTGAACCCTGAACCCTCACAGCTCCTCACTAACACACAGCAAATAAAGCACACAGAACAAAGAACACTAATCCTAGCAGCAGCTAGGCCAAACTAGCCAATATGGGATGCTAGCCTCCCCAAGACAAAGACAATATTCAGCATACCCTCTCTGCCAGCCCCCCTCTCCTTTTAACAACCGTTTCCTTGCTCTCTCTCCCACTCCAAGTTGCTTTCCCCCTTTTCCTGGATCAGGTGGAATGTGTCTACTGTTGAAAATGCCCCTAATGCCCTCCCTTTTTTCTGAAATGTCCCCTTTGTTCCTGGGGTCTAACAGATAGCTACTAAATAACTAAATAAGTACATCACTTATATTGGACTAGTCAAAACTTGAGGACCAAGTAGCCCACAACTTAAGGTTTATGTTAAATAACCAGCTACTAGTAAGCATAAATAAAGCCCAAATAAAAGAACCAACTTAAGGAGAAGCCTAAAAGAACCAGATCCCAAACATAGACAGGGAAAAATACCAAAATACCCCTAGGACTGAAGAAAAAGTGTTAACTAAAGTAATAACTCAATAAGCTAATAACCCAAAACAATTATGATCTATGAGGGTCTCTGTTCCGCAATATCAAATTTAAACCAAACTACCGAGATCTTTTGCTCCTTAAGCTTATGCCTTCTAGATTAAATTAATGTCTGCATCAAGATTTTTCAAGTTTCACTTGATTGTATTCACAATTGAATAATGAAATGTTTAGAAAACGTATAAAATAGTAAGAAAAACAATGGAATATAAATGAATCTTTTTAGCCAACCATTATACAAACAAAAAACAAAATTGAAAAATAAAATTAATAATTAATTATAGAATCTTTTAAAATATGTCAGGAAAATTTTGATCTTTTTCTTTTGTTTGTTTATTTATTGTTTGGTGGATTGGGGGGGGGGGGGGGGACAAGGAAAGGGATGGGTTGGTGATAGGGAAGGGGTTTGTCAAGGGAAGCAATTAAATATTTGGGATAGGGGATAAGGGGGTAATAAGCATTTCCCCCACTCCCTCATTATTCCTCCTCCGCTAAAGTTTAAGTTGTCAGGAGTGATATGCTTATAAACCTCTTATACAAACTACATATGGAAGCACACTGATTGGAAAAAGAAAAAAAAAATTAGAAACGATCATTGACAAAAAAGATAGACAAACCTCTCCCAAGCGACGAAATGCACCATATATGCCTCCTACTATTGTGTAGTAGATAGCATACCAAATCTGTGTATCCATAAAGTAGACCTGCAAAGGACCACCCTGATTGATTATTAATGAATAAAGAATAGAGCTTTAACATAAATGGTGAGACATTTTATAGATAAATACATACAAGAATGATAGGAGCCCATAACACAATCACCACACCAATATTGTTTCTGGCTGCAAAAAGTAAAAGATGAGATCATGACCAGTTCCATTATATGAACTACATCTGTTCATTTCATTTAAGCATGCAATTACCTCGAGGGAAGAACTCGTGCCACTTATAAACTGACACATGAGCCTGCATGATGGCTTTTGTTGGACCCACCAGAGGCTTAATCTGCAATAAAGGAAATGAACGAGATGGGTTAAACTAGGACCAGAAAACAAAATGATACAGAAAAAAACTTTGGCACCTTTGCAAATATCGAAGTACAGTTAAAATAACTCCACAAATCACTTAGAGGTTCATAGAATTGGGCATGAATCTATATTTCTTATACATACAAGATACAGAAGAAGAAAGGAAAATATAAAATTAATAAAATGATATGCATATTATAGAGACTTGAATTATTATAAAGCATTCTTCTACCTCATATACTTGTTATTTGAATTCCCATTTAAATCATCGTAAGCATTAGACAAATAGGTACATTTGCAATCATTCTAAGTGCCAATATATATATATATATATATAATTTTTATGGATCAAAGCTTTACCTCCACGTAGTAACTGAATGCTAATTTGGAGACAATTAAGAGAACCCAGAATGTAGTGTACCTAGAAATTAAGACAGTAACAATTTTATCAGCCAGAGCAGTGAATCTGTTCATAGCCAATTCAAGAATTTAACTGTTATCTTACTTTAAAAGTGAAATAGAGCTCTCATGCATTCCTCTTCCAACAAAGAGCCGAGGCTGAAAAATGTTTAAAAAAATTAAAGAAAGAAATGAAAAAGATACTGACAAGAATTAAAAAAAAAAGGGGCTAAAACATATAACATTGTCCAGTAGTATATCTTAAGGCAGATAAAAGGCTATTATTTTGTAAGAAAGAACATAGATATCATAATTAATAATTACATAAACACATCATATATGAACATGCATACCTGGGACCACCACATCATGAGCTTCACAATGCTATTGTTGGACCTCTCAAGAAACCGGCGAATGAAAGGAAACAGAAATAACAATGAAGACAGCATATTCGGAGATAAGTAGATGAAGATAGCCAAAATGAACATAGAAGGTGAACTTGCACCATTGCCAAACCAATTCTTGATGGTTTGAGCAAAACCAGATGGATTTTTCCAGCTATATGCATAAGTGATGGGTAAAATTATGACCCATGCTGCAGCTGAAAGGACTTTACATATGTATCGCAGCTTGACATGAGTTGACATGCTTTTCCTTGCTTTCCAGCTCAGGATTATATCAAGGATGGCTAGAAAATAGAAGACATCATAATTAGCCAAGATGCAACTTCATAAACTGCAACAATGTTGTTTCTTCATTCAATGAATGTCCGCTAGATACTGGAAAACTTAGAAGGCGTGTAGACATTCTATATTCACAAAAAGAATTGCATAATTAACATTTTGGACAACATGCTGTACAACACCACTAATGGTAAAACATATTGAATTTGTCTAGTCGAGGTGGAGATAAGTTTGGAGTGTATAGGCTGCAATCTGGTAGTAAGATCAATAATTTTTTTTTTTTGGAAACAAAAAGTTTAGGAAGAGAGGAGGCTACCCCATTCCAAGGCCAGGGGCTTATAGTGGTACTTACAAATCACCTACCATGAGGTATTGTTGGCAGCAGAAATTGAACTTAAGTCCTTCAAGCAAAGTGCTCCAATCCTTACTAGCTGAACCAACCCCCAGTGGCAGTAAGATCAATAATTTAAGTTGTGATCATCTATTATGAACCATAGCAAGTAGAACTCACTCCAAAAGCTAGCTCGTAGGGGAGGGTGCCTACCATGGTTTATAAACCTCACATGCTCATCCCATACTAAGTTATGTGGCACTCCTTTCGGACAATGGGATCCTAACAATTCCTACCCCTTCGGACAACAACATCCTCGGTGCTAGTTGCCCACTCGGGGTAGCATTCACTCTAGTGGTTGGTACTCAGGCATCTCCCTTTCGCTCCTCTCCAAGTAGCCCTCTCCCCGGTTGCTCCTTTCCAGCCCACTGCTGCCGCCTATGAAGGCCACTCAAATCACCTCGAGATCAAAACCACTCTAACACCAATTGTTATGAACCACGGCAAATAGAACTCATCCCAAAAGCTAGCTCGTAGGGGAGGATGCCTGCCATGGTTTATAAACCCCACAACAGGATTCCATTGTCCGAAAGGAGTCCCACATCGCCTAATATGAGATGGGCATGTGGGGTTTATAAACAATGGCAGGCACCCTCCCTTATGAGCAAGCTTTTAGATGAGTTCTACCTGTAGTTCCTCCTCTTAACAAGTTTTTTAATTCTGATATCTTCCAAGCATTGATTTCCATAAAGTTATAAATTTTCTGTTAAGAAATGAATTCAGCACACAAATTGGATGCATCACCATGTGATGTTATTGAAATGAAATATTAATATTAAAATTTTCAGTAACTCAGTTTTTTCAGATTTTTTTTTAAATCCACTATGTAGTGGGAGTGTTGACCAAATGTTAAAATCAGCATAAAATCGGAATGCCTTTAATGCATTATGAGAAGATGGAACTATTATTTATTTTATTACGTAATAATGTAATTATTATTAGAGGATTAGGGTTTGTAATAGGCATAATTTAGGAACAATTAGGGATTTGACTAAGGCTTTTTGGGCCTATGATTATTGTTAGTGTTAGTGTATTTGGGTATTATTGTCTATCCCTGTATGTTGTAAGGGTAAAACTGTCTTTCAGAATGT
>JASKGM010000005.1:9515186-9545180 GCA_034509205.1 Ceratonia siliqua
ATATATATATATTTTAAAAGAACATTACACTAAAGGGGGAGGGTTCTCTTTGGCAGAAATTTTTATACATGTATATTGTACTGTATCATTTTTATAATATCTAATAAATATATGTCTTGGATAATTTTAAAGAAATTGATATTTATTAGATATTACACAAATGATATCATTCAATATATGTGTCTAATAATTTTTTCTCATTAGAATAGTAGAATTTCTCTTTTCATGAAATTTAATTTCAATACTCCCATCCTACAAAAACATAAGTACTAATATTACTGTCATTTATATTTTATCATGTATTTAATTTTTAAATTTTAATTTAATTAATTGCTAAAATTTAGGGAATAGTTTGTTATTTGTCAAGATGTTAATACCAGTAGATTTCAAATTTTCAAATACCACAGTAGTACCATAAATATTTCCCTTCTAGTGTGTGGAAAATTGGGAAGCTTTTCAAAAGCTTCAATTCAATGCCATTTTTGCTGTCTCTCTAGCATTATTAGAATATTGGCCTCCCACGTGATGTCATGATCTTAAATCTTCAATAATTCTTCAGTCATATTTAGATAGTCTTTGTGGTCATCCGAAACTCGGTCTGATATTCTCAGTGGCAACTTGTTTTCTTTGATTTTGCCGTCCCTGCTAAATTTTAAAGGCCTAATTAAACTTTTATTTCAATCTTCTGTTACAACAGTTTTCTATATAAATTTAGGATAAATAACTGTGCAAAATTATATTGAGATCAAGTGATTTTATTTAAAATTTTAAGTCTTAATTATATATATATATATAGGTTTGAAGTAAACCTTTAACATTGAAATCATCTAATACTTAACGCCAGAAAATTTATTACTTAAGTTAATACGCTCTTGAACTATTGTTTTAGGTGTAGTGGAGTATACTCTTTATTTTAACTAATTGTATTTAAACCTTAGGGTCAATTTTCTTAGAATGCGTTTAATACATCAACACCTTAATTCTGACACCTTAGATGACCAGCTATATTTAACATGTTTGTTTGATATGTTAGCATTTAATATGACAAGTAACATCCAAGATTCTTTATCATAGGAATCCTATGTTACGTTATCTAAGATTCTATTGTATATAAGATATTAGTATACAAAACATATTTAATCTCAATTGATGTTCAAACTAGCTAAAAAATATTCCACCATATAAACAAACAAAAAAATCCGACAAGTTCAAAATGATATAGAATTTATGTATTATATATATATTGAAAATTGAAAATTATATTATTTTAAAATAAAAATTAAAAAAAAAAGACTATAATAGCATCATTTCAAGAAAAGAGGAAAAAAGTAAAACGTTTGTCAATTATTTGTTCCATTTTTTGTCATTCAATTTTATAGATTTGATCGGACTGATGAAAAGAATCGATTTTCCAATTCGGTCCAATTAATAATGTCAACTTCATCCATGTCTGAAGGAAGATCCACAGAGTTAGTAATTATATCTTCAATAACAGAATCAGATACAGTTTCAGCTTGTGCACGAAATTCTTGTTTCATCTCCTTTCGATATTCTTCTAAATCTTTTCTATTAACTTGTGTACACAGAACGAAAACGAACATCAATGGAATTAAAAGTAAAAGAACAGAAGTAATTACCAACAGCGTAGTCTCCTCAACGGTATCCATATTCAGACCTATGGATCTTTATTTATTGTTATTGTTAAAGAACATATTGCCTTAAATAACAAATCTTAATAGTATCAAGTATCATAGTTCTACTATAATACTAGGATTTGGATATAGCATATTGGCAATTTTAAATCTGTTTTTATTCAAGTTCCTTATTAAACTCGAAATCATAATAATTATCTAATTCTAATTATACTTTTAATTCTTAAATAATAGTTTTATCATTAAATAACTCCAAAGGTTGACTTGCTGGTTACAGAGGGGATTCAAATCCGGTCATGTTAGTATCGTGGCTATTCATTTACTTTTAGATGGTTACGATGTGTATTTATTTCGTTTACATGTAAATAAGATTTAATTGTGTTTACATATAAACAAAATAAAATACTCATTATGACTATTCAAAAATGAAAGGACGTCCATAATTTTGCTAACATGACCAGATCCATTTCTTTAAGAAGGTGTGTTCTAGACCTTAATTACTTAGGTTTAAATCTTGGATCTAATATTTAGGAGAGTTTATTCTTCTAAATGCATCAAAACGTATGAGGGTGCACCTTTAAGATAATTTGATGAGGGATGCGGATCCAGTTATGTTACACATCATGGCCATTCATTCAATTTGGAATGCCAAGATGTTCCCTTCATTTTTTCCTCTTTCACCCATCGTAATCGTTCAACGTAAATGGATGATTACGATTTCAACAACATAATTAAATCTACACTTTTTGACAAGAAGCTTAGTCTCACTAGCTTGAGGTATAAGTTAGTCCAAAGATGTCCTTACCGTACAATTATCACAATTATACGATAAGGACATGATAATTGTACGGTGAGGACATCTTTGAATATACTCTGATTAAGTTCCTATTTTTACTAAACTTTAAATCCAAATTTTATGAGATAATATTCATATTTATTTTATTATTTAAGATCTATAAATTTATAATTAGAATATACAGGATAATATAAGATTTAATCCGGATTAGCATATATAAATACATTTCCCATATCATAGTATTCTAGTAGAATTAGTATATACATACTCAGTCTTTGATTATCATTAGGATTGTATTTTTTTTATTTCAATTATTTACAAATAGACCTCTAGATATTTCAATATTATCTCTCATTTTTTATAAAATTGAATTGAGTTAATTTAAAAAAAAATTTCTTGATGTTGAAGCAGTTTAATGCCATTACTAAGGCTAATATATTCTATGGCTTTGGAGATGTTACATTATAATGATAATATATTGAACTCCTGATATGAAATCTTCTAATATTTAAGACTGATTATTCACCACGCACAAGTTATGAGCTAATATTTAGGATTTAGGGGATTTAAAGTTGGAGATTTCTAACCTTCCGCCCCACATTCAAGGCTGTAGACTGTGCAGTCACTCACAAAGAGTGGTTACAGTACTATTGCTGTGCATGTAGTCCCGTGCGAGACCCACATGCACAATGAGGGCATTTTGTCCTACTACCCCAAAGTGCCTTTTAAAGTTTATTTCATTAAAATTTTTCTTGGATCGCATGCATGTTAGTTGAAATTGTTGAAATAATTGATAATTCATATAATTCTAGCTTTGATCTTTAAAATTAATATGAGCTTGATGTATGAATTTGATCTCTATCCTTTACCATTTCTTTATTTTTCATTTCTTAGATCATCAAACTAATAATAATAATAGTTTTTTTTTTTTGAAATAAAGGCAATACCATTAAACACCAGAAAAATCTAAAAGAAGAACATTAGAGATGAAGAGAGGGTAACCCTTTACCCAAACCACAATGTCATCAAGTTGTTGAGACCAACGAGTAAGTCGATAGGTAACCATATTTCCAACACAATGAATACAAGAGAAAGAGTAAAATCTAAAGGACACCAACATATTTCTAATATTCTCTAAAATAATATCAATCTCAGATCTATTCGAAGAACCATGGATAAGGTTCTTTCAAATAACTTCACAATCCCCTTCCACCAAAATATCCAAGAATTGCATGTCCCGAACAATCAAAATAGCCTCCCTACGTGCCCAAGCTTCTATAAGAGATGAAGAGAAATAAGAATGACAAGATTTTGAGGCAGCTATCATATATACATTCACCATTTTCCTTCCGTACTACCAACCCCATACCAACCTTTTCCACATCTTCAAAAACAGCAGCATCAACATTGAGTTTAAAGACACCAGGGGGAGAGGGCAGCCACGCTCAGGATGAATACTAACCTCACAACCGGCCACCACTGCACTCGAAGGCAAATTTGTATCTCTATAAGCTCCCCAAAAAGATTCAGTAGCAATGATCAAGTCAATAGAACCTCTGTCGTGGTTTCCAAAGATGAACATATCTCTCTCATGTCAATAAATCCTAAAAGGACACAACACCCTAGCAACACATCCATAGGGAAAGCAAACAACGAATAAACAACCCAATCTTGAAATGACACACTAATTGGAGGGCAAACCTTGTCCTTGAGTCCCACTTCTTGTCAAACAAGCTAAGCAAAATTGCAATGAAAGAACACATGTAATAATTATTCACAATCATCATTGCAATGATTACAACCAGCATCCCATGTCACTTTTTTCTTCACAAGATTTGGCTTATTTAGCAAAATATCATTCACGATGCACCAACAAAGAATAAAGTTAAATAAAGGAAAAAGATGAATATAATTTATGTGCAAGAAATTGTAATTATAAAACACACAAATAATTTATTGTCACAGAATAAATCTAAACTAAAAAATTATAGTTGCTAACAAACTTTTCAAAATCAAAACCCTACTTGCCACTTGCTAACTAATTGTCCACATCCATAATATAAGCATTGTGAAATTTTGAAAAATTAGTTGTCTTTAAAAATAGAAAAAGAAAGTAAATATAATTCTTCCTTCTTTCTTACTGGTTTGGTGATATTAGAAACAGCCTTTTGTATTCCCTGTCTGGATATGGACTTATTAACAAACAAGGTATGATTGGAAGATAATGGGATTCTTGTTTGGAAGATTAAGGAGCCAAGGACATTGAAAACTTTTTAAAATTTTCTAACATTTTTTAAACTCTTCCATTTTTTATATTTTTATTAGGTTACGCTAATTTTTTAAAAAAATAGAAGAGAAATTAATTATTATATAATTACTTATTTTTTAAAATTTTAATGATAAGAAACTGAATCTTCATAATTAATTAAATCATTAAAAGATAAACTCATAAACTTATATATAATTTATTAATTTATTAATATATTAATATATTTTTATTAAATTAAACAATTTAGAGGAAGAAAAATCATCATTTAAAATTTGTTTGGTGTGAATGTAAAAAAAAAGATAAGAAAAATTATTGTTTGGTACTCATTGACATAACAAAAAAGTGCACCAAATTTTCAAATGGTGTTTCACACCATTTTGTTTTATTCTTGGTAAAAATATTCAATTATAAAAAATAATGATTCAATTATATAAAGTGATTATTATATTATAACTATAATAACCATATTTTATATTAAAATTTTTTTTATAAAAGACAAAAAAATATAAACAATACATGACACCATTTAAAAATTTCATTTCTATAAGAACCAAGTGAGTGCCCCCAACCAATAATTTTCCCAAAAAAGATTTGAATGGTGTTTGTGATATGCTTTATAATTTGTTATATATCTTGGCTCTTGAGAACTTGTCAATTCTTCCGTTGACATATTTGCCAAAGCGACGGCCTTAAAAAGCTACAAGATAAAGACACAACATTTGTAAATGGACAATATTATGATAATCTCAATCTATAGTGTTATCAATAAAATAACACCATGCTTCACTGTTAAAATGACACCTTTTTTTTTTATCTAACGATAATATATGATATTACATGACCGTGGCAATATACCTTAAATTAAAAATTGCCTTTGTGAATATGTAAACCTCATCATGTACCAAAAACCTTGTGCCATTTAATATTTAGACGAATACTTTTTTCGTATCTACTTTTATCTTATTCATTAATAAAGAAAATTATATCATGTAAGTAATATGTGAGTAATTCAAATATGTTATCCGATCCAAATAACACTTCAAAGTGATAAAAATGATAGAACAACAACCATATCACCTGATGAATTATATCAAAACTTGAAATCTTAATACTTGGGATCCCAACTCCACCAAAATTAAATACTATCTGGGAATCAACATGTAGAAAAGTTATTAAGGTCTGAAAATCAGATGTGCTCAAGATATTGGAAGCAACATAGGATAACAACCCATAATTTTTTTCTTTTTTGTATACAAATCTAGAGTTCAGATTATCTTTCTTAGAAAGGTAAAGAAAAGACCGAACCCACCTAATTAACAAGGGCTTTTAAGAGAACGATATATTTGAGATGAAGGTCTTTTTAAAGAGACATATATTCACAGACTGTCTATTGAAGTGCATCCCAAGATGCAATAAGCCACAGATTAAGAAAAGAATAAATACAGCTAAAAAATGACCAAATTATTTTCTAGTGCTTATAGAGGTACTGTATTCTAGAACAGTGCCACATGACAATTTATTTTCCTATAAGACACCATTCTAGAATACAATAACTTTCAAAATACCTGAATAGAATTAACTCAAATATAAATTCATAAAATCAACTTGCTTAACTGCATAAGGGTGTGGACAAAACTAGAAAGTAACATACAACAGGACTTATCAAGGATAATTGACAAGTTAGGAGATCTAACTTACAACTGGGATAATATTAAGACGAGAATTGACATGTGTAGTTGGAAAAGCAATTCTTAACTTTCCAGTTCACTCTGTATCCAATCTTGTGAACACACCAAAGCTTGGACAGTAGCAGGATTAAGTGAACTCCAATCACGATCAAGTACTCTTCCACCATTATTAAATGCCAACTCTGGTGAAACTTTTGACATTGGAATTCCTAATACATTTCGGGCCATCATGGATAAGACAGGATACCTGGGAGTGTGTACTTTCCACCAATTTAATATGCTGAACTCAACACTACGCGGAAAGAGAGGTTCTTCCAAGTACTTGTCTAGATCTGATTTCACATCTTCACTCTGAGAAGTTTCATGGAGGAATTTGTCAAACCCCATCAGTCTATCCCTTGAGTCCTTTGCAGAACTTGGTAAGCAAAGCGTACCACTCCCCACTTGCCAGGCCAAACCCTGATCATGAGAAGAAGTCAGCGGGGAGCAGATTGAATGCTCATTGTACAGAGCCTTAACACCCTCAAAGACCTCTTCAATGCGGCCTGCAGAAGTGCTACCATAGATTTGTGGATAGTAATACTCTACCAGTTTCATCTTGAATCTAGGATCTAACATGGCTGCAACTGCCAGACCCAAGCTACATTTGTCCCAATATTCATCAAACTTGCTTCTCATCTTTAATGCCAAAGAACTAATACATTCATCTGAGTTTTTGCACCATTCAATCAACTGCAACTTAACATCACAGAGCTCAGGGAAGTATATATTTGCAGTTGGATACTTGCTCCTTGTGAGGACATTGGTAACATCAACAAAAAGTTTTAAGTAGCTAGTAACTGCAGTGGCTCTCTCCCACTCTACATGAGAAAGATTGATTCTGTACTCATTGTCGTTTTCTTGCAAAAGAGTAAGGACATCCCTAAATTCTAAGGCAACTTCAAGCATTGAATAGGTTGAATTCCATCGCAAAGGATTATCTAGAAATAAGCATTTTTGACTCTGGATCCCAACTTCTTTAGCCATCTCATTGAACTTTGCTAGCACTGTTTGTGAACTTTTAATATAACGAATACTTTCTCGAATCTTATTGACTGTTTCACTTACTGCTCCTAAAGCATCCTGAACCATGATGTTAAGAACATTTGCAGCACACCGTATATCAAATAATTGACCATTACAATAAAGAAACCTGTTCTGTGAAAGTCGCTCACCGATTCTCATTGCAATGTTATCACTGGAAGAACAAGTATCTAATATCATGGAAAACAACTTACGATCAATATCCCAATCCATTAGACAAGTCATAATAGCTTCCAAAAGCATGTCTTCAGTGTGAGAAGGATCAATCATGATAAAGTTTAAAATCCTCCTTCTTAACTGCCATGATTCATCTATGTAATTTGCTGTCAAACATAAATACTCAGCATCACCCATAGCAGTCCACACATCAGCACTAAGGCTGATTTTACCAGGTAATTTATCCAGCATTTCATTCATCTTTTGTTTCTCTTTCTCATAGATCTCAATACAGTCAGCCTCAACCCTATTCATTGTCACAAGCTCAAACAATGGCTGTAGATTTTTCACAAATACTCTAAAACCAACATGCTCAACCATAGCCAATGGATATCCATGAAGAATAATCATGCGAGCAAGATCAAATCGACTCCTTCTTTGATCAAAGTTATTGTTTCCGTTGTTGAGTGTGTCATCTTTCAGCTGCTCCTGCTCAAATTTAATGTTCACAAGGTTAAGGGCATCATCTTTCTTCTGATCTTGATCAAAACTGAAATTTGCAATTGCAAGAGTCCCTTCCTTTCTCTTCTCTCTTGCTGTAGTGTTTTGTACTATTCCATGGTTATATCTTCTCTGACACCTGGTTAAATGGTTCCTTAAATGTGATGTTCCACTAGTACTTGATCCGCTCAATTTCTTTTTACAGTGCCTACAAACAGCCACACAGGTATCGCCTTTTTTAATCCTATCAAAATCATTCCATACAACAGACTTCAACCTGCTAGATTTGACAATTACAGCATCCGACATATCCATTGCATGAACCTGGCACAAATGCATGTCCATTAAATTCGATCCAAACACATTCATTTCAAGGGGGAAAAATACAATGAAACAAGATAGCATCATTGTAGTCTACCTTGTGTGTGTTCATAATTCAAAACTGCAAAGAATTTAAATTATAAAAAATATAACGGATATAAAGAAAAAAAGATATTACGGTGAAATGATATGAAAACCTAATCAGGTGGTCTCTCTCAAGACTAGAAAATTACAAGTAAAACATAATGAATCTTTCAACTTCTACAAAAAGACAACAACAATTCCAAACCTTGTCCAACCTGCAATAGTACATACTTCATACCAAGTCCACTAAAAATGCAGGTGGAAATTTATTAAAAAAAGTTCACAAACATCCAAGCTTACTATTGATGAAGTGTCAAAATTTAGGCAAGAATTAAAGCTCCAAGAGTGAACCCAGTGTTCTTTATGTTTGTAAATCACATAAACACACTAATGGCTCTGAACCTTTGATATTGTGTTTTAAACTTTATAAGGCAGAGGAAGTATCTTAAAGACCTAATGGTTATTGCTGCAAGTAATTCTAATATATTAGTATTCTGTACATGATGCTGATCATGTTGTCCGAGGAAGTAAGGAACTAAGTAATTTGTTTGAGAAGTTGCAATTCAAATCATTAGAAACCTTCAAAACAGGAAAATTAATAAGCATTGAAAAGAGGAAAAAATCAGGATTAATCGTAAATGCAGAGTGGCAAGTGACCATTTTTTAGTAGTATTTGGCTCCTCTCAATAGAGTTAAAATCATTATCTAAACCCATTAATGATGAAATCTATTCTCAAATTATTATCCAACCCATTTAAAGATTCAATATGAATCTATCTATTAATGGCTATAGAAGTGATTTTTTAAAAGAGAAGATCCCTTTGCGCAAGATGAAGCTGCCATATTCTGAACAGGAAACATGAACAGAGAGGAACCAATTAAATGTCAAAGAAAGAAAAGGGATGTAAACAGGATCTAGGTGGAGTTACTAAAGACCCTCAATCATATTTAACGAACATGGTCCTGAGTGAGGATAGATTATGAGCTGCAGAAAACAGTATCATGAGTACGCCTACATATCTTTCAAATGGTTTTCAAGTAAGTTAACAAGAAGTCTCCAGTTGTTGTCCAACTCCAACATGCTTTCAATAACCATTCTCTAGGCTACTGAAAAAAAGGCTGATTAATATTTCGCTTACCAGACTAATTTGCAATTTCCCAGTCATCAATGCTTAAAGTCAATATCCAGAAGAACTTCTCTACTCCTAAAGTTTACACATAAAGATATATACCATAGTAGTTAAAACAAGCCAAAAACAGGTGAACTAATTCCCACATCTGACACCACAAGTAATTAGATGTTTTTATTTTATTATACATACATGGAGTGAATTTTTATGAATATCTATGCACAAATTCAAAATGATATTTTGACAATACAATAATGAATTGCTATCTTAACCGGGTAACGAGATATATAACAATAATTTACAGCACAATGGAAAACATGGGAAAATAAATCAAATTAAAGGAGCACTATGAAAGGCCAAAAAACTATGATTTGACATTGTAAAATAAGCAACAATTGGAAATGTCTTTTTCATACAGGTCAATGAGTCAATATTGCCAACAATAAACCATCATACTACCTCATGATTTACACACTTTGATATCATGGAGTTTCATATATCTAATATTTCATAAATTTCTGTATGAAATGAAGAACTTTTCTAAAATATTTTAATAGAAGGAAGGAACACAAGCTATTAGCAGCAACTAAATAGCCAATGTTATACTATCAAGGTTTCTTTTTCATAATCTGCAAGCCAAATTAAAGCAACTTTTAAATTACTATGTATTACTATAACTTATCAAAAGGGAAGTGTTAAACGGGCATGCGAAATTACCTAAACAGAAAAAGCTACCATCAGGACAAATTTATTTTGAAGATTTAGAAAGTGCATGGAGTTGAAGCTTATTCAGATTGATATCCCATATAGGACCTATATTACAAAAAGTGCAGGACGGATTGTCATAGTGAGTTCATATCTTCAGTGGTTTTTGCCCCACAGTTTACATTAGTTCACCGAATAAAATCACAACTTGCCCTGGTATCCAAAGTGTCATTCCTTTGTATGAAATCAAACGCATATAACTCCAAATGCTCATTCAATTTCATCGTCTACCAATTTCATAGTTCATATTATCCTACAGTTTCCCACCGTGAGCTAAGCAATAAGAAGGACAAGCAATCAAAATAGCACGTCTTATCAACAGTACTGCAAAGTAAGCATAGCTATAAGCCTATAACTTCGAAAATGAAAAATAGCAGCCAAAAAAACACTCCACTTTACAAAAGAAAAAAGAAAACTTCAGGTACAATTTTGAAACACCCGATAAGAAATTCTTTAGGTACAAGGAATTCTCTTTTAGAGGTTTCAAAACATTAATCAACCATGAGAGTTGCAAGAATCTTCCAACGGAAAATAATTGTCAGAGCAAGTTTAACGAGATAAACTAGTAAACTACAAACAAACTAATTAACTCTTCAGAAACAACTAATAATCATATACAAATTATTGGGTCGGAAAATTCAACTCGATTTCGGGAGGAAACCAAGCCAAATCCCCCTAGTTTCAACGATAAATAAATGCAGAAACGATGGCGGGTCGACCCGCCTCGTATTCATGCCGGAGGATGGATGATAACAGTCCGGACCAGTGCCGGGGTGAATTGCCATCCTAACCCGCCTGACCCAAATGATCCGAAACGGGTTGCAACCATCGGGTCAGATGGCCGATAGGGGGTGGGTCTCGGATCGGAATCGGAACACAGGCATATAATCCAACATGGAACTTCGAAAAACGGGCAAAAAATAACCCCAATTAACATTCGGACTCGGACCCATGACCAGAGTTCAGAGTTTGAAATTTACACAATAAAATGATGAAAATTAAACGAAGTCAAAACGAAATTAAACCAAGTAAGAGAACAAAATTAAGGGAGAATTAGGGTTTCAGAGCGTACGGAGGTTGAAGAAGTATAAGCAATGTGAGTGATGTTGGAGCTGAACCAGAAGACAATTAGGGCAAAGGTGGGTTGGGGCGGTTCAGTGAGAGAGACCCAAATAGGCAACACAGACAGAGAATCAGTGGGCAAATGCGGACGTCGAGCTAGCAGATGAGAAGGCGCGCAATGTAAATTCAGCAGCCGGGGGTGGATATCCAAATTACAACAATACCCTTGAATTGAGAAGGTTTTTTTGATAAAAAAAATACTCCTTGTACTTTAAATAAAATTTCTAGATAATTCGTTTTATAACGATATTTCATGATATTAATTTTTTGTTGTGCTTTAAAAATTTTAGAATGATATTTTATAATAAAGTAAAATTTTATACAAAAATATTTTGAAATATAGAAAAAAAATTTATAATGACATTAGAAAAAATTAAAGTTTTATATAAAAATGCTTTAACATTTAAAATAATTTTCTTATGACAGACTATATACTATGAAATTTTGTATTCAACTTTAAAAATATAAATATTATATTAAATATAGACAAATCTAATTAAAATTAGAAAAAGTTAGATCTAACTTGATTTACACAATAATATTTTTATTTCATATATTAATATATTATATAAATATTATAATACAGGATAGAGAGAAATAGGTTGCTACTTGCAGAGTTTTGCTTTACCATTAACTCATGAGAAATTGAAGAGAGAAGGCTATTAATAAGAGTTGATTAATTATTTAGTGATGTGAATATCTAATTAAATAAAATGAGAAAATTTTAGATTTTTTTTTTCAAGTGAAAGCTCGACAATTTTCCTTAATTATAATATTTTTTTCTCTACGTGCTACTAATTATGATTTTTTAAATGAAATCAAGAGTACTAAATGTGAAATTTATGTTAAAGAATTAGACTATTTACTTAAATAGCACTTAATTCGTTTCATTAAAATTAAATCAATCACGTTTATTTATTAATCTATTTTTTCATGAATTTTTATACATAAGGACACAGATTTAATTATTTAAATATGAGGTCTCCAAAAATATTAGTTTATTTTATCATGAATGTTGATTTTTTTATGTCAAAAAATAAATGGTTATTAAATGGATTTTTTTATACTGATAAAATATTAATGTCATAGGCAATAAAATTTTATTATTAAATAAAAATTTATTTAATAGTGAATAATCTTATCATTTCAAAAACAGTTTTACGCTATGTGGGCTGGGCTGGGGCATTTCATGGGCTAGAAACTACTGAAAGGCCATCTTCGCTATTTCGCTCCTCAGTGTCCTCACTTTGCTGGATATAAATCCCATTATTTTTTTATAAAAGAAATAAATTTTTTTATAAGAAAAAGACATTATAAAAAATTTAAAAAATTTTAATAAAATTTTAATAAATTTTAATTTATAAGAAATTAATATTAATTTAATAAAAAAAATTTTAAATAATAAGATTAAATTTTTAAATAAATAAAATTTTTTAAAATTTAATGATATTTTATTTAAATTTTTTAATTTAATAAAAAAAACCTTAAATTTTTTAAATTATATTAATTTTTTTTAATTTTATTAATTTTTTTAAAATTTTATTAAAATTTTTTTAATTTTTTGTAATGCCATGAATCCATATCCCACTTTACTACTGCTCCACGTTTCGGGCTTGATACGGTGCCGTCGCTTCAGTGTGACTGAGCTTTTCCCAGTCCCCAGACTCCCCCTCTTCTCTGCGTCTCCACACACATCTTTATTCTTTTATTCATTTTTGTTGGTTTTCCCATTGATATCACTATACTTTTGGATCACTGAATTTGTAAGTTTTCTGGGCATCCAAGCAGGATAGTAAGGTCTTCAGCATAGTTACTGTGTGTTGAAGTAATCTTGGGTATCTTTCTTTTTCATTTTTGAGTCAAAATTTCATGTTATTGGGTTTTTCTTACATTGCTAGGTAATCAAAGGCTGGGACTTTCGCAGATGGCTGCAAGCTTTGCTTCCATATGTTCTCGTGGTATGTCATTTGATGATTATGTGTTTTACTTGTAGGATCTAGCTTGCTTATTTAATTGAAAGTTTATCTGTCCATATCCTAGCATTGCATTCTTCTATGAAACGTTAAGCTTGTTTTTCTTCAATTTTTTCTAGGAGCTTAAATGTGATGCCCTTTCTTAATTGATATTTTTGACTGCCAGATGATTATTCCAGAGGACAGATCCCTGTTCGCTTTTATGGGTCTTGTTTTGGGGGACTAAGGGGTGGGCGTGGCTGGGGACCTGGGGATTGGAAATACCTGAATTGTGCTACACTATGCTGTAGGGCTTGAGCAATGTATCATTTTTTAAGTCCCTAATATAAGTTGGCACTGTCCTGAGCTTTAGTGGTTCTGGCGTCTTTCACATTCATGTGAACTGCTAGCCGAAAGGTTCTACTAATTACAAACAGCCTGTGTAGACTTTTATAACTCACTGTTGCTTGCCTGTAATTTTTTGTTTCCTATTTCTAGTTTCTTTTGAATTGTATATACTGTTTTTCATAGGCATGAATGAACATATACTACATTCTGTTTTTGTGTACATGTAATCCTATTTATTTATTTATAAGAAAGGAGTTTCCTTGTTTATCTAAGTGATAAAGGATCTTTATACTTCAGAACCTATCAAACCAGGTACAGGATCTTGATAATTTAGCACTCCAAGTTAGGGCAGGGGCAGTGCACCGGTGGTGCTACAGGATATGAACAGCACCCCGTGAACAGGAGCCTAAAGGATTTAGGAAAGATGTATTTCCTTAGGCAAGCTTAGGTTCTTAATCTTGCCTAATTATGATATTAATATTAGTATACTACTATAGTAGCACTTGAATGTGGCTTCCTCTTTGTATTGTTTTTTTTCAAATTCCTAGGCATGTTTTTAACTTAAGTAAAAGCAGAGATAAATGAATGCAAATATCTGGTGTCTAGAAAGTTCTAACATGCATGACTCGGCTTGCTGTGTTACTGCAGTAATTTGAATCTGAGATTTTATGCTACCAGATGGTGTTAATCCTGGTGTCATTTATTGAAACTGATGCTATTGGAGGATTATTGGTTAGCTGTAGCATTATACTTTACATACTTCTTTTTCTTTTCTTAACTTACATTTGGTGTTTTTTTTTTTTTTTCTGGTAGATCGAGATCTTCTTGTCCATAATCTTTTTCTTTCTTTCTTTTTTGGTTCCATCGGTACAGTTACACTATGGGAAACAACTCCCTCTCTTCCTTAAGCCCGCCAATCACTTCCCTAATGTAGCCTTTTTCTGAAAGGAGTTTATGCCAATATGTTCTCAAGAAAAAGCTATTAATCGTCTGGCTTTAGAAATCACACCTTGACATTGAATAAGCCTACAAAATTTATGCTGCATCCCATTCACTCTATTTGAGAAAGTACCTTCTCGACTTCTTATTTGGTGATGGCTAAATGGTTCGTGCAGTATATATATGTAGTAGTTTCCTCGTTGCTTGATAAATTTCATTGGCAAAATGATAGGTTTGTAGTGTTTCTTGAAAATTTTTTTTAGCATTGATAACGAGATAATATTTTCTTTGATAACATATTACTATGTTCTGTTTCATGTGTTGGAAACTCAAACTAGTGAGCCGTTCTCTGTTTTGTGGGTTAGACAACAGTTTCTCTGGTTTGCTTACCACATCTCGTGAGATGACATGCAGCAATTTTTTGTCTCAGGTCAGTTTCTAAGTTTATGTATGCAAAGATCATGGTTCCTTGCATCTTATTGATTTTTTTTTCCTCACGTTTCCTAAATTTCCCATAAGTTGTTCCTTTTCGTAACAAAAGAATGCCACACATGAATTTGTGACTAGAACCGTGTATTGGTTGACATCCATGTTCTTGGATGGGTCAGAAATTCATTCTTCCAACCTCTGGATCTGACTCTCTTTGTTATTGTTGTTTTATGTTTTTTCCCGGGTGGTTGCTATGCATATTAGCAGCAGCAACGCACCTTCATACAGATGAGGACTGTGCTCAAGGTTGTAGATAATTCTGGGGCTAAAAAGGTGATGTGCATACAAGCTTTGAAAGGGAAAAAGGGGGCAAGATTAGGTGACACAATAATAGCATCAGTGAAGGAAGCCCATCCTAACGGGAAGGTAAAGAAAGGGAAGGTTGTATACGGTGTGGTTGTGCGTGCAGCCATGCAACGGGGCCGGTGTGATGGCAGTGAGGTTAAGTTTGATGATAATGCTGTGGTGCTTGTTGACAAGCAAGGGCAGCCAATTGGGACTAGAGTTTTTGGGCCTGTCCCTCATGAGCTGAGGAAGAAGAAGCATGTCAAGATTCTTACTTTGGCAGGGCATATTGCCTAAGAAATGGGTTATTGTAACAATTTTGTTTTGAAGTTCACTGTTGATTTCTGCCTTTTTTTTTTTTTTTGTGGGATTTTCCTTCTTCCTTTGTAAAATGTAAGAATAGTATTCTGTTATGAGAATAAATTCAGGTTTAGAAAACAATTCTTGTTTTCAAATAACTTCCAGTACATTCATTCCTTTTATTTGTGACTTAAATAGAAAATTTTGTGTTGGACGGATATGAATATTGGGAGTCCATGATATAGAGGTGAAGTTAATGATGAAGAAGTAATATTGTAAACTTTCTTATATTATTTATTCTTATGTTGCATTATTGATCTCACTTTTGTATCAAATTACGGGTTATGTATATTTTTTGTTCTATTGTGGTTTGTACTGCAAAAAGATGATGCGTTTAGATTTGTTTGTACAATTGACCATTTATGTCAGAATTAAAATATTTACCACAAATAATTTTACAGACTTGGTTTTAAAAAATTAACAAAATTAAAATTTGAACTATGATAATTTGTCTAATCACTTTAAATATATATTTTATGAGATTAGTGATCACTTTATATGAGTAAGAGGAGCCGTTATGACTGATCTGTTAAACTTACAGATGTTATATCAGTATTTTATGTAACATTATATTGCTCATAAAATATTAAATATCAAATAATCATTTTCTCATAAATATGTATAGAAAAAGAACTTTTCCAGGCAACTCTTCCAATTCTGGGATAAGAATATGTAAATTTTAAAGGGTTCCTTCGTACGTATATAATTATATATCCTCCATAACATGCTCCTATAGCTTTATGCAGTTGATCCAAAAGTTGACGAGAAAGCAAGGTAAGGAATATAATTACCTCATGGGCATGCAAATCCCATCTTTTTGGCATCCATATTATAAATTCCTCCTTTTCTGTGCATATACCTTAATCTTTGTGGTTCTTTCTTCGTATTACGGAAAAGAAGACTTCTGGGTCATGATCCTAAGTTCTTTGCTTCCTTCACTAACCCTACTAAAATGAGTGTATATATACATATACATATATATATATATATATACACACCTTCGAAACCACTTTGCATGCAACTGCAGATCAACAAACTCAGATTCCACCATCTCTCTTCTTCTTCTCCAGAGCTTCCTAGACTTGAATATATCCACCAGATAAGATCAGAAACAACCCGGCTTTGATCTTCAACATGGGCGTCCTTGGAACTATGACAAGACATTTGGATACGTTGATAGGGTAATAACTCTCTATCCCTCTCTCCCTCGCTCTTTCTCTCTGTAATCTCTTTCTGTTTTCCCTCAAAACTATCTGAGTTATGTTCATTTGTGTCATATTATTTTGGTTCTATACTCCTTGGCATATTCTTATATATGCATAACAGAACAGTTCTTAATTAAATTTCCTGCAAAACCCATTTAAAAAATTGCCTTATAATTGATATTAATCATTCTACTCTCTTTGTTTTCTGTAACAGGCCTGGAGTAATGCTTCTTTATCCTTTGTAAGTAAACTGCATATATATCAATTTTCACATTCCACACTGGTATTTTACATTTCCGGTATCTTGGATATTTAATTTGGAATAAGATATCATGATATTAAAAGTTCTATATTTGGTATAAGAATTGAAAGTTGTTAAATAAATTATGCAATTGGTATTTTATGACAGCAAAACTATAACTTCAAGAATTTAAGATCTTTTACTGGTATAAGATCCCATCTTTATGATTTAATATCTTAGATACCAATGAACTAAATACAAACATGCATCTTAAATGTTTCTTGATATTGAAATATCAAGATAAACAGTGTATGAGTATATATGACAAACAAATATTGTGACAAACAGATATGCATCAATAAGGGCCATTGAGAGTCCTGCAACCTTAGATGACCAGCAGTGGCTAACTTACTGGGTTTTGTACTCATTGACAACCCTCTTTGAGCTTTCGTGCTATAAAATCCTATCGTGGTAAGTTATATATATCACTATACAATTGAAACTTAACATATATATATATATATATATATAGAGAGAGAGAGAGAGAGAGAATTATCATCATATATATTCTGATAAATTCTGTGTGTTAATTATAATATATATGACAGGTTTCCCATTTGGCCATATCTGAAGCTTGTGTTTTGCATGTGGCTGGTGCTGCCAATGTTCAATGGAGCAGCTTATATATATGAGAATTATGTTAGGCAGTACGTGAAGAACATTGGAAGCTATGGAGCTTCCCCCAACTATCCTGAAGATTACATTAAAGTTCTTCAGATGATGAGCTTCGATGCCAGGAGAGCTGTTGAACGTTATATTGATAGATATGGCCCTGATTCCTTTGAGAGAGTCATCAGAGCGGTATGATCAATACATGATATATAAATATATATCTATGGTTCTTCATTCATGTTTATCTTTCTGGGTTCTAAGATTTATTCTATACTTTGTTATTTTGCAGGCTGAGAGAGAAGCAAGGAAGCACTGATGATTGACGAATGAAGATGATTAATTTGAATTGTTGATATTTGTATTTAATTTTCCCAATATGTGAAAATAACTTACATATATTTAGTATATCTGTTCTGTGTGTACTGTGAGAAGACTTGAGTCTGACAATTCTAGTTAATGGCCATATCTGAGCTTATTGTTTTAACTTATCTACCTTCAATAGTATTCTATTTCTACTAAGCATGAAATACTTCAAAAAAGAAGTATTTGTGTTTAATATGCGTAGAACATTTATATTAAACATACTTTGATCATCAATAACAACCAGCTTCCAAATGATCTCAATCTTTAACATGGGGGCGAGAATTAATTACCTTGTAACGAGTAAAAAAAATAAATACCATCTCTCATTTTCATTGACTAATGCTACTTTCATAAAATTTTTTTTTCTCTAAAACTCACTCACAAACTCTTAAAAGGATAATCTTTTATCTTTTATTATTGAGTAATATTGCTACTGTTGCAAACTAAGTCTTATAAACTCATTCGTAAATTATTGATCTCCCACATACATTTTATTAAATTAACTTATTTACTCTAGAAATACATTCTCCTCGCAAAAATAATATCCCACAAAACTGTACGTGATCTGAATCCCATCCAGTTGCTTGGGATACAATTAAATTATAATCATTCATTTATTTTTAAATGATTATGATGTATGATTTTTTTTTATTATATGTAATTGAAAAAATTGATTATATATAATTAAAATAAAATAAATTATGACTGTCTAAAAGTGAATAGACGATAACGATTCACGCAACTGCACCTCATTCAATTGATAAGTAACTGAATAAGATTCATATCCACATTTATGTGAGTGGGGGGAACATTTCTCAACAAAAAAAAAGTGACTATAGCAATCCAAGTCTCACAAACTCCCTTACAAACTATTGATCTCATCACTCGCATTCCATCAATTTTACCTATTAACTCGCAAGATATCCCCTCACATAAATAATATATCACAAAACTGTTTATGTGACTAAGGAGAGCATTTCTCAAAAAGAAATGTTGAGCTTTCCTAAAATGCTTTCCTCACTCACATAAATATGAGTAATAATATTCATGCATAATTTTTTTTACACCTCTTTTTATATCTATTATTTTATTATTATCTATTATCTATCATTATTTATCATCTTCATTATTTTATAATAAGAGAGCATTACTCCATAAATATTTTTATAAGAATTATTAGGCACTATTTATATTAGGAGAGCATTTCTCTTTACTTATTATGAGGGACTTGTGTGGTGAGATGAAAAGTTTGTGAAAATTTTGTGAGACTTAATTTGTGAACTACTCTTTTCTACTCCAATTACTCTTTCACTGTCATCCTTAATTCCTTATTTAATACATTACCATTTTTTTACCTTCTATAACGAAGCACATCCTATTCTATGTACTCTTTCAGTTATAAATATAAGACCTCTACAATGTCCTTGAAGCTTTTTCCTATACTTGCCACTTTAATTATGGTTTTGGAGAAAGCCTCGGACAAGAAAGCCAGCTGTCGTACTTTGCCTACCAATTATTGTGGTTCTACTTCTGATTAAAAAAAATATTTTTATGTTAATTTAGCTGGTTGCCTTCTCATTTAATATTCTTTTACTGTTATTCCACCATTTTAAAATTCAGAGATATCAACAAATTTTTTTTTATGAGATGCTATTTTAAAATATGTTTAAAAAGAAAATAATTCAACTTTTTTTTTATGTTACATTAATAATGTATTAAGTGCTAGTGTACACCAATTTGGCTCACGTAGTATATGGTATTTCTAGCTATTTGAAACAGTTTTTATTCTATTGCAATCATATTGCATAATTCACTTTATATATAGATTTTGCTTGATATCAACAGTAAGAGATAACAAACAAAAATGTAATGCGTTACAACCACTAAAATCTGATATGAAGATAGTCTTATATATATGAAGATGCCAAATAAATAATAAAAAATAGTTTTATATATATTAAACTCGAACATTAAAATATCTTTAAAATGAAGAGATTAAGTAAATATCCCGGAGTTTTGAAGTCCCAATTACAATTTTTTTATCAAATAAGAAGGTGTTGTTTGGAAGAGTTTTTAAAAATTATTTTTTTGTTGAATGAAAAAATTCATTTGGGTGATTGTTTTCATCAGTTCTTGTAAAAATTGTTTCCCAAAATAGTAACTAAAAAATAAAAAAATAAAAATAATTTTTTTGTGTTTTAATTTGTTTTCTTTATCTTTTTTTTAAAATATATAAAACAACTGATGAAAAATATTTTTACCCAAACAAGTTTTTATTTTTTTGTTCTATAAAATTATTTTTTAGAGTTGTTTTCAAAAAATATTTTTAAAATCAATAAAACAAAAACCGTTCCAAACAACCCAAAAATTTCTATTTAGAACTTGTCCACGTACAATAAATTAATAAAAAAATAAATATTCAGTTAAACTCACCTTTAACATGTTTACATATCTATTTTAATATTTTTCATTGGTTTGATATTCGTGAGTGGGATCGATCTTGAGAATTTCTCACCACGAGAAGCACATTTACATAGCCGTTTAATAGATGCCGTGTGAAGGGTACCTGATCCAGTAAAACAAAAATAAGCATCATCAACCAATATCGTTGGTGATGACATTCTGAAGTGGCCATAAAATTTAACAATTTAGAGCTGAATGATCAAAATGCTGGTTGGATTTATATCAAATTTCCACCAGTTTCGGCAACTTGGCAATAGGCGTACATGGACGACCCTGTTATGTTCACAAGTGGGTGTACTATGAAGCCAAAAACTGATATTATATGACTTACACCTAAGTCCTGTATATTTTTGTCAATTTTCTCTGAATTTCTAGATCCCTACCACAGTCAGTAGTTGCAGTAATGGGAATGGCAGATTGGATTGGCCTTGAGTTATTCTGATCCATATTTGGAGAGGGTTTAAAGATATGCCTAGCTCCTGGACTAAGTCTGACAGGACCTGAGATTACCATGCCATCCAGATTACAAGACTCAAAGCCTAGATAACTTCTAGGATTGCTATTTTGAGCCTCATTCAGGCAACAGCAATTACTTCTTGCACTATCCCTACGTGGATCAAGTTCAACTGCTCTCGTGGTCTGATGCAATTCACAGCTTGAGTTTGCTTGAGTCAACCCAGTGACACGATTCGAATTTTCTTGCACTTCTATATTAGGAAACTTGATAGGTTTTGTAGAATCATCTAGATTAGCTGCTGGCCTCTTCCTGGTATTCTTGCATGGACGATGATCTTTTGTAGTCATAGCATCTAAATTCACTCTGTCAGTGACCTTCCTGGTATTCTTGCATGGACGATGATCTTTTGTAGTCATAGCATCTAAATTCACTCTGTCAGTGACCTTAATGTTGTTTCTACAACCACTATTTATGGTAGAGGATGGTTTAAGAGTAGGTCTTATTGGAACAAGTGGAGGTTGAACAATAGAAGCTGGACCAAGAGGAGTCTTCATGTGACAGTGAGAAGTCAGAGGATTAGGAGGGTTTAGAAATTCTGGTGAATGATTTACAGGTGTAGTAAAATTACCACCCCATGTGTTATGAGGAAAACTTCTACTTGAGCCAGAAAATTGCTGACATAAGGTCCCCTGTAGCTTTTCATTTGTTGAGTTTAACAGCCATGGTGGCCAACTTCTACAGGACCTCTGAAACCAGGACGCTTTGGCATGTTCTCCAACAGCTGGGTGCAAAAAAGGAAATTCGAAGGATGATTTCATAACAAGAGGGAGTTTCTTCCTGTCATTCAGTTCACCGTTGCTTAAACAAGTATGCTGACTAAAATCGCAAGGAGAAGGTTGTACCTGTAACTGAGAGCCAAGTCCTAGAGGTTTAGCTCCAGATATAAACTGCTCTGGCAAGTCATCAGTTGCCCTATTAAATACTGCACATGAAGTAGGTGCATGAGTAATAGGGTGTGAATAAGAACTAGCAATTTTGCTGACTCCCAGGCTTCCATTTTGCGACACATGATTAGTTTGCAAATCAAGAAATGGATGAGGAAATACAGAGACTGAACCATTTGTCAAGGTGCTTTCTAATGCGTGATTGCCTTGAATTTTCACTGACTGCGTCCCATTCTCAGTTGATATTTGTAAAGGTGAACCAGATATGCGATCCTGCTTAGAACATATTTCCAATAAAGAGTTTTCTAATGCAGCACCTTCAGTATAATGCCTTCTTCTGGATTGCTGATGAGCCCAAACATCTCCTTCCTCAAATTGTTGTATCTCTTTGCTGCTTCTACCAATTGGAACATCTTTACCCATCAACCGCATTGTTGGTTGGCTGGGAGTCAGTGAATTAAGATCTGAACTTTTTTTAAGAGAAATCATACCATTTCCCTTGTGGTTCTGCACCTGGTCATGTTGATTCTGTTCAACGAAAGGGTATTTCATAAGGTTCAATTCTGAATCAAGCGGGCGGACATAGTGATTGGAACTCCTATCAGTACTAAGCCGGTGTATATCTGCTCTCTCACTACCTTGTAATTCAGTAACACCTAATCTGGCTGGATAATGTGGAAATGGATTCACACTATCTTTTGGAAGTGTCTTCTGAACAAAATGCCCCTCATTAATGTTTAAATATTCCTGGCTACTTTGATAGGCAATGTTATTAACAGGTAAACAGTTCATCCCTCCTTTTCCACTTGAACTGAAATTAATTAGCTCACCTTGCGAATTGAGTGGCAAACCAAAAAAGTTCTCATCCATGCAGTTATTTCTTACAGTTCCTTTCCCCCAGCCAGGAAAGGGAATTGAGTTATCCATCATATCTGCAGAAAACACGTGAGACAATGGTCTGTAACCCAAAGCTTGGCCACCATTATCTTTATCCCCATAAGTTTGTGATGGAAATAGAGGTCTTTCATTTGCTTGATCATATAAAGTGGAATGCAATGAAGAGGGCTGCAGAAATGTCCTTGTATTTGCATCTGAGTTCACTGCAGCAACCTGATAGGTCGGATCCTTCATATGATCAATGAACATTCCAGCGGAACTGAAAGCTCCAGAATCACCCACTTCAGTATCTATACCAGAAATATGCCCTGCTTGAAGTGCAGAAAGAGGTCTAGAAATGGCAGCATATGCAGAACAATGCAGTGCAGTTGTGTTTCCTCTATCAAACAGGTATAAATTATTATTATTATCACCAAGTGCCACTTTTGTTAATGATTCAGACTTCTCTACTAAATGCTTTGTTTTCTCTTGATTGGTACGTTGCCTCAAAAACTTTTGCACAGTAACTTGTTCAGGAGATTTAGAAAACTGTTTACTTTCAACTATAGGGCAAACCTCCTTTCTCCTGTCTACATTAATGGCAATGTTGCCATCACTTTTGTTTACCTCCAAAGTAGCAGCTTCTTCATCACTTCCCGAGGACTGCTCCTTTACTAACAAAGTAGCCTGTCCATCTGGAGATTTGGTGAATATTATTTCATCAAATGAGTCTCTCTTTTTGGGACCAAGTACGTCATCTTTATCAGAAAACCTCACATGCCTGTCTGATGTTAGCTCTTGGCCATCACAAGGTCCTTCCTCAGCACCATCTTGAATATCGTATCCACTCGACGTCTTTCCAGAAATATGTGTTGAGTGATTCTTAAGAATGCCACGAACGGGAGGCACTGCCTTCGGCTTCTTTTCTACAGATAAAAACTTTAGGCTTGCTTTCTTTTTATGGGCAGGAGCATAGATGTCGTCAAGTGCAACTCTTTTATTACCAATTATACCTTTCAGTTTTCTGGCACTACTAACTGGAGTTTGCTCTTTGTGTTTATAAGCATCTTCCTGAGACAGACAAGGTTAACAATATTATGGATGCCCTGTTAGAACTCAATCTCAATAAGGGTATGCTATAATATTCATTGTTTAAAGACAAAGCAATTCAACTAAAGTCAAGAACAGAAATGCAAAAACACTTTTGCAGCTTCAAAAAGTGTTTCTATTGCACAGGAATTTTCAGCTATATATAATAATATAATATAAACAAGAAAATGAAACCAGATCACACCCCTAATAAAAGCATGAGATCAATGGTGAACAACAACATGCAATTTTGTTATCTGTTCCTAGTCACTGCGGTACCAAAACTAAGGAATGAGAGATGACAGTGATTGATCAGAATAATAATGACAAAACAGCATTTCATGTACAATGTAAAGCCAAGAACATCATAAACTATTGATAGAGAGAGGCATGAAGAAAAAATAAACACCCATCATGGAAAGAATGTATTGCTTGCTAACTTGATATTCAAAAATGCATGTTCCTTGTACTTAATCAAAGCATGGGTTCTTTTGTTTCCTAGCTTGTCCATCAGAAAGCTAGTTATAGAAGACTAAGGCAACTACATTCTAAATTATAACTCGTGATCTATGCAATCAAGAATAGGATACATTTCAAATGGCATGTACGGTCAGATAAAAGTATATTTGGGACACAGGATCAGTTCCTTATTAAGTTTAAAGGAATTTATACAGAAGGCATATTTCCAACTTTAATTATTAAACCATAATTCAAATTTCTTAGGAAAAAAAGTTCTCTAATTATTGAGGGAAAACTTCAATTTTCCATAGACTATCAGTGACAGAAAAATTCAAAGAATTTCGTGATGTAATTTAATGACATCTCAATAGGTTTTTTATTTCGTCCCACCATATATATTTTATGTAAAAAGCATATATAAAATTATTGAATTCATGTATTGTAGAGTAATATGATCAATTACAAAGTTTCATTTGGTACATCAGAAGAATTAAAAACATTTCTTCACTTAAAAAATAAAAGCTTATTCATGACTTAAGCTCCTGAATAAAGAACTAACAATGTGGGATTTAGAGAGAGAAAAATTATGTACTTAATATAACGTTATAATTCTAAACCTACAGACAATGGAAGGTAATAGTTTACAATATAATAGTGATAAACAAATATAATAATGCAATAATTCTTGAAGGTTTGAAGTCTAGCATGCATTGCAACTAGCAGAAAGGAGGGTAAAACACCCCAATGCAACTCAATGGAACCAAATTTTTAATATGAACGCGTTCTTTTCTTTTCTTTTTCATCAATTTTATTTATTTCTTTTCTTCTTTCCTTTATTTTGTAGTATTTTGCAGTGCTGGAAGTAATAAGAGTTAAAAGCTTAAAACCTTTGCATTCCACTTCTCAAAATGAACTAAAATGAAGAAAAAGGGTAAAAAAATGGCTAGCTATTAAAAGAGGACTTTATGTGTTTTAAGGCATACAACACCACATCAATTTAACTTTAATATAAATAACATCTAAACCCACATAATAAGAAGAAAATTTTCAAATTTAGCTTGTACTTTACATATATATCAACCCTTTTTTTTGGGTAACTCATATGGACTACTTTTAATATAACGGAGGCAGGGAAAGACCCATGTTGGTGATATTAGAGACAGTTTCCCTCCCTAGCAAAAGAAAATTGTTATATATATATATGTGTGTGTGTGTATGATATAATTATCTCTCCTAAAATTTTTATATTATCCTCCCTATTTTACAGATATATCACTCAATTATATAAATACATCACTTATATCTAATTATGTAAATACATGCTATTTTATCCCCTCTCCATTTCTTTTTCCATCAATTTGTATAATAATACACTCATACTTTTTGACTAGTCACATCACTTAGGTCTACCACTACCCTCCCATCTGAGTTTCAATTTCCATTTCCATGCTTTTTGGCAGCCTTTTTACTGGGTATTTCTTTTGTAATACAAAATCATTATAATTACTACATCACCTACGTACAAACCCATATGATGAAGTTTTTGTCTACTCCAACTCTTGCATTACATAAAACAATTCTCATTCATACATGTACTCAAGTACCCATCATTTCTTATACTTCCTTTCACTCACCATTATACCCTTTTATATGCTTCAAAATTTTCTTTTCCTCCTATTTAACATACTTCACATCTTGTGTTTTTCTTCATCCTTTCTTTCAAGATAAAATTATAAAAAAAATAAATTTCTTTTATAATTTCTATTTTCAAAAAAGGCACTAGCTCCATACTAAATACAATAACTAACCGCTCAATTAAATATAAACTGACTAAATTTGGTTGCCCTCCCAGAAAAAATTTCCTGATTCTATCCCTGAACGTAGATATAATAATACAGTTTCAATATATTACAAAAGCATATATGCATTAGCTTATTTAAGAGAAAAACTCCCTTTACTTCTGTCTACTTCAGGTTTGCCATTTACTTAAAAATAAAAAATAAAAAAAAGATGTGCTAATTAAATCTTACGACAATGAAATATCAATAAGCTCAACTAGGGAATGTCACTATGTATAAAGCAAGTAAGACACACTATATTAAGTTTAGGTGACCATAAATTACTTGCTTTTTTCCTTCTTAAACAAAGAGGATATCCTTTACTTATAATACTAGAACATAATTAAAATAAAATAAAAAATAAGACTAATGAATATGTCTCAGGCAATGGAATAATAAGATTTCCTTTGACTCGGCAATAGGAGAAGGAATTCAGGCTGATTGACAAAGAAAACCATCTAAACATATAATTAGATTCCATGTTGCACTAACATTTGATTATATGGGTTTTCTCTTTTAAAGTATTTGTCTTATTTGTGCTATCAAATATTATAATAATATTCAATTATCTATATATAATATATAGTTTACTTTGTTAAATGCTAACAATATTATACTCAAATTATTAATATTAGATAATTATATATTATTATAAACATCCTTATATGCATTCTGGATCCCAAAACAATAAATCTTCAAATAATAATTAATTACATTATATGGCTTTTTAAGAAAGAGTTTGAGATGGATACAATGAAAAAAAAAACGGTTATTTGATAGAGTCAGGCTATTAGCACCCCCGTTCTTGCACACATCTTTAGTTCATGTGTCTAATTAAAGATTGCTAACCAAAAATACTTTCCGTTTACAAAAAAGTTACCATAATAATTCAGAAGATATATAAATTACATGGTTTAGTAGTAACATATCAATGTTGATATCATCTGAAAAGTTAACACTATATATTTCAGGTTACTATAATAGGTTTAAAATGTATAAATTTAAACCTCCAAATAGGGGACCAAGAAAATAATTATATTTGACAAACTCAAAATCAACAAAAATGGGTTTCCTTGTTTAACTATTATGCGGTCAAAAAAGGTTTAACTTAATTTTACTTTATAATGAGATAATCATATCATGGTGTATCTTAAACTGATTTAAACTGTAGATTATATTACTGCCAAACATCTATTGAGGCCCTAATCAACAAAAGTAGTGGCTGTGAAGATAAGATACATATAGGAACTTATTTAAAATAAGAATAGTTTTTTCCATAGGAAATTTTCTCTCTTTACTCTTTCGGATACATGGATACTACAAAGATTTTCGAATAAACCATTAAAAATGTCAAGACTCTTTATATATACTAATAACATAACAAAGATACCAAGATTTAAGACAGTAACATAAATATTTAATATATATGCCATAAATCTTTTAGGGTAGAATTCAAATAAAATGGATATATAAATTGGACAACTTTTGGTATAAGAGGTAAGAACTGTATATGCTAGCCAGCAAAAAGCAGGAAAGCTTTATTTCAAAATCTTATTTATAACACATAAGGAAATACTATAAACAATTTAATTATAAACAGAAACTTACTCTCCTTCAAAATGTTTTTACTTATAAATATGTTTACATAATCTTAAACAATATTTCTGTAAATATTATTTTAAAATATTCCAGTTGTGAAATACTTATTTTATTAGATCCAATATCAAACATGTGGTCCATAATATCTAATTTTATTAATTTTCGTAAAGGAAACATTAAAATCAAATAAAATAAAATTTCAGTTCAGTTAAGCTCCTTCCAATAGAAATTTATTCTACTTTGATTCCTAATTAATTAAGTATTTATGACAAATACAATAAAAATTTAGAAAAACTGAATAACCACGTTTGTCCAAAGTAACCACTTTGAGGAATCAAAAAAAGTGGAAAATTATCTGTTAGAAGTAAGGTAGATGTAATTCTTTCTAAAATTACAATTAAAAAAATTACTTTCAACGTCTATGTAAAATTTTGCTATCAAAAACACATATTGCAAAATATTGTTATGAAAAATATTTCTAACGGTTGTTAATTATGTAATTTTACTAAAGTGATTATAGCACTCTTTATCAAATTATTGATTATTTATTATAACTATCTCTGTTTTTGTGTACGAGCTTCCTTTTTTAGAAAAATAAGCACTCTAACAATGAATAGAATACTTTATATGAGAAGAAATTATGCCTTTGATTATATATATATATATATATATATATATATATTAATGTTTATTGACAGTAAATAGAGGTATAAATTTGAAAATACAAAGTTTTAAAATAAAACATCTCTTTCTACTGAAAAGTTTAGTATTAATTCTTTAAAAAATATATATGTAAGAGATTAAGTTGTAACTTTTCCCTCAATGAATTCTGCTAAAAAGTGGGGGCAAGGCAAATGCATAAATCATAATATTTAAGTAATATTATTTCATAAAAATTTGAACCTTCCGGGTACGGCACACTTTTGAAAATCAAAATATACATCTCCATAAAAACTGTGTACATGTTTCCATCCCCATCAAAATGCTATGATTTCTGTAGTCCCAATACGGTACAACTCTACTCTAATTCGTTGACCAAAAAAAAACCATTGTAATTAGAATCAGAGTACAAAGACAATGTTATATAAGTGTACTAACAACCAAGATAAGTCTAGATATTTTAATATTTAAATCTCTCTAAACTATACGACAGATGCCACACCATCAAACAGTAAGGCCAGTCTACTAGTCCAACTGGTTTAAAATTTCACTGCAGCGATGTAATTCATTATATGGCTTCAACTAAATATCTAGGGAGACAGCAGTAAGAGATCATCCTAAATTCATCATTGCAGCCTTAAAGTTATATATCCGACAACTTCTACTGTCAAAGTTCAGGCAGCACGACCAAAAACTGATATTATTTTTATCAGTCTTTTATATCTCGCAGCACTACACTCTCCTCACACAGCTTAACACAAGTAAACGCATGTAATTCAATTGAGGTTTTGATTTGATGGACACTCATTAATTATATTGTATCTCAGAAGTATCTGTGCTCATAAGAATGCACAAAATACAAGTCACTTGACTTTCGACCGAGGCATAGGAGTGAGTCTCGCCATAGACATGATAGGATCAATAATGGGACAACAAACCTCAGCAACAAATTGTTACTAAATTTGTAAAGTTGTCATACTATGAGCACCTAAACTAAGAGCAAGTGCAACAAAATAATAAAATAAAAACGGGGCAATTTCACCATGCACCATGCACCATGCACCATGCAGGTGATACATAACAAGATTATTTCTCTCCCATGATACCAGAATCATTATACAATAGATAACGCTCCACTTCGCTCATGACTCATGAGGGTTACTGCATAACAAACTTTAGAGGATAACA
>JASKGM010000005.1:9554105-9567261 GCA_034509205.1 Ceratonia siliqua
TTTTAAAAAAATTCATGTATAAAAATTAATTAATTAATTTTAAAAATAAAAAATTTTTAAAACTCCCGGGCCCACACAGAGTATACCGTCAAAGTTTAATAAAAAATATTTTTCATTCGGCACGTGGTTCAAAATTCTTTTAATTATATAAATATCTTATACAGTATTAATTTGTTTGGAGTTAAGATTAATAGTGCTCATCGTACATATAATATTTTATAAATTTTATAAATACTTTATATTATAATAAAATTTCAAATGAGCGAAATAAGTATATAAAATAATGATTAAAATGGAGTGTTTATAAAATTCATAAAAAAATTATTTATGAGAATAATATTACTGTTCTATATTGCTGTACATAAACATTACTTTATTTCAATATAAAAATAAAGGCCCTTACTATCTTGTTGTAGGATAATTTTAAAGTTTTAAAAAAATTATTTTTTTAAATTTTAAATTTTTTTAATAATAATAAACTAATGATAAATTTTAAAAAAATTAAAAAAAAATCAATACAATCAAAAAAATTTAAAAATTTAAAAAGAATCATACATTTAAAAATAAATATTTTGAAGAAAAATATAAAAATTTAAAAAAATTACTATAAATAAAAAACTAATAAATAATATAAACAAAAAATTAATGAAAATTTAAAAATAATAAAAAATAAATTTAAGGGAAAGGTAGCTTAGTCCCCAAAAATAAAGTTATTGTATGTAAAAAAAAATTGTTGTAAATTTAAAACACATCATAACTTAATGCCAAATAGAATGAACAAAGATTTCATCAAATGCCCAACAACATTGAGAACATAGGTTTTATATTTTGATTTAAAAATAATATGAACAACGTAAAAGGTGGATTTAAAATACGTTCTTTTTTTTATTTTTTATCATGAAGTATATATCCCAATTTCCTATGAATATTTGTAGGAAAAAAACGAAGCCCATAATTAATTACGAGTAATCAATCTTTAATTATGCTTGAGAATGTTCCAAGGTTATTTATTTATGTGTTTCTCATCTAATATGCAAACTATAGATTAAGTAATTGTATCATAGGCAACTTAATAATAAACTATTTCAAACAAATTTGGCATATTATTGATCATAAGATAAAAGGGGTAATCCCACTAAGAAAGAATACAAGGGTATAAACCCCTGAACAATAATACCTTTATTTTGATGCTCCCTTAAACCTAATTTCTATAGTTTCAGAAAAATGCCAAGACAATTAGGGATGAAAACCCCCCTTTACCTAACTCCAAAAACTTCTAAAGCCCCCCTCCTGCAGGGGGGGAATTCCTCAATGAAATTGTACCGAATTTTCAATTTTACACCGCCTTACATCTTCCATGAAAAAGAGTGCATTTTTTTTAGCAATGATCAATAGATAAAGCATGCTTCAAATTTCAGGATGATGCAGCTTTAGGCTTTAGAACACAATTCCTCAAGTCTCTCCAGTGTGACACTTTTGGGCCTTTCAAGTGGCATTCCAAGAGCTCGGTCCCATATCAGCTGAAACCCACCAAAAAAAGATTCTTATAAACCCAAGGCATCATGGAATAATTAACAAAGGAAATCAAACTAAAGAGCAAGACAAACCTGAGGGCCAACCCCAAGACTCCTTGCTACACCAAAGAGAACAGTAAAATAGCTGTCCACAATGTTGAAAGTACATCAGAGTCATCCTTAAATTAATAAATGTAACAAAAAATTATCTCAAGCTGAACATCGGAGAGAAGTGACACCATACTTTTCCTCAGTTAGGCCAAAGTAGTTCAAAAGTACTCCACTGTGAGCATCAACATTAGGCCACGGGTTTTTAACCTACATTGAAAACCTCAAATTCAGCCACCACAAGAAGACATTGTTCTTGGTAGTAAGGACTAAGGACTACCGAGTAGAGCTGTGCTACTGATTACAAAATGAAATGCAGGAAACCATATGACAGTAGTATGTGGTGCAAAAGTAAAGGTCAAATTATGCAACCATTATAGTTAAGGGTGAACAGAACCAGAAAGGCCACACTGGACTGAAATTCATATAGAAATAATTGTCTGCTCTACCCAGGACCAAAATCAGTATTCAAGTCATTGCACATACAAAATATAACCTACCACAGAAGACAATATAGGCTATTTTGGTACAAATGCTCATTTATTTTGGCCAAAAATCCGTACAAGAGAAATTTACTATGATTTTGTGATGAGGTAATGGCAATGAACCAACAGTCCTAATCGGCACCATAAAGACCTAAAATCTCATAATCTAATATGCGATAAAAGTTAATGTTATTAGACCTCCTTTCTTGTCCTCGTGTTTTATCCAATTCCTGTTCACCTACCCTTAAAAAGAAGTATCATCTTGTAAACTTAGAGCATACAAAAAGTATTTATAAACTATTTTTAATTGGAACTACACATAATATGCATAAATCATTTTGTATCCAAAATAACATCATTAGGAGGAAATGATAACTTCCATAGGAATTTCTACATTCATTCAAAAAAACATAATATTACCTTTCCTAAATCTGTAAGAATGGAAGGCACAATATCTTTCAGCTTGGATACCTGCAATGGTCACAAAGCTAATTTAGACCAAGGAGATTTGATAACTAGAAGTAAAACTTGGTTGTGCCATAAGATGGCACTCCCTCGTAGTCAAATTAAGAAATAAGTGATAACCAGCAGGAACAGTGGATCATCAGGTAAATGCTTCAAAGCAAACTCCCTCTGGCATGTGTATCTCGGATCTGTCTTGCGTAAAACCCCATGTCCAAATCCAGGCACAACCTGCAAATCCGAAAATGTCAACAGCGAACCCTATCAATAGTTTGCCAACCAAGATTTCTCTATAGAAAATTTTAGGACGAGACAGTAATATTTGTGCAATAAAATCTATCAGTGCAAACAGATGCATATTACTGTTTGCAAAAGGAAGCAAAGGAGTTTTATTGCCTTTCAGCCAAAAAATCCTTTTACTCAGGCAGAGAAGAGGATTTGGACATAGATTGAAATCAGATTATCAGATTATGCATGCATAGAAGAAAGTTCCATAAATGAAATAAATATATCCAATCCAATTGACAATAAACTATGAAGCTAAAAATAAAAACAAAAAAATTCATAGAAAGGCATCATAGCACATAAAACATATACCACTACCAGATATCAAAGAAAAACAAGTCAATCCACACGATTTACATAACCTATAAAAGAAAGGGTCAAATCCACACAATATATCGGTAATAGATACAAGTTGGAGAGAGGAAAGTTGCTAAAAGAAGTTTTTCTACCTCATTTCTATTTTATCAAGGTAGAAAGAAAGATATAGAACAAACATGAGTCCAAAGATTACAGGTCAAAACAATAAAATGTAGAACTTAAAGCAAAAACCATAACTAATTTATGTAATTGTTTAATTCCTTAATGCTTGATACATTTATCTACAAATTTGATTTGATTTCTTCCATATTCTATATTTACTACTTCTCTAAGTTGATGCACTCCTAATTTATTTCAATTTCCTTTCTAGTTTTTCAAATGGCTTTTGCCCAATTTACTCTCAAACCAGTCTTCTCTAATTTTTAAATGTTTTCCACTTTCCTAATTTACCTATTTCAATTGTTAATGTCTTTCTTCTTTTACCTAATTTGATATGCCCCTTTCATAGTTTACCTAATTTCCAGATAAAAGGTTATTTTAAGGGCTTTATCTCCTCCCTTTTGTTTTCTTCGTCTTCTTGGCAAATGTCAATTAAGAGACGCACCCTTAGGCACACCAAGCATCCCGCAGGAAGGCACACCAGTCATGCATCATAATCACACTTTCTGGTAGGCACCAGTCATGATTAATAAAATGTACTATCAAAAAACATTTCAATATATTTACTCTTAAATCATTGTATAAATTTTATTATATTAAACTTGTAAAATTGCTAAATTTCATTTATAAATTTTGAACTAACTTTATCGGTAAATTCTGTAGTATTCATAATGTATTAGTATATTTTGAATTAATAACTACTATATAATGTACTAGCTCAACTTTATAGTTCGACCATGTTGGACCAGTGAACCGCTCTCTTCACCGGCCAGAGACAGTATGTTCACACTTCACCAAAAGCATGCATTCTATATTCATTCACCAGAATACAAAAAGGCTTCCAATTCTTAATTCAACATCATAGGACTCACTACATTACCTGGCCACTATTCAATGTTTTATGAATGAATTCTTTCAATTGTTCTGTACTTATGTTTGCAGTTCCAAACTCCGCAACTAGAGATCTGATCCAACGCAAAGCCTCCTGAAACAATAAAACAACAGAAATGAGGGAACTGAAATTAATAACAAACAAGGCAAAACAGAGATGAGTTATAATCATGTTAATTTCAGAACTTGATGCGATAAATCATGAGACTTGATAAAAACCAAAAAGGCTAGAACAATCACTAGTTTAGTTCAGCTATTGGCAAAGCAGAAACCATGAAATTTAAGCAGCATGCTCCTCCTAAAAAGAAACAATTGGAACCTAGTACCTACATACTAATATAATTCTAAAAAAACTAGTAGATAATGTTATTTAATTAATTGATTTAAGCAACATGCATAATTATTGATTAGGAGGGGGGGGGGCACTGAACTTCTGCCTATAATTGTGCCTAGTCTTTTTCCAGGCCAAGTAACTTTCTCCACAAACTACGATAGAATTTGATTTCCAGCCAGTCAAGAACCAATTTATTCCAAAAGTTTAAGTTGTTAGAAGACCTGAGAATCGTTTTGATATATATCTTTAACACACTCCCTCACACAAAATCCCTTTAGGTTAGAAGCATGGATAAATCATAGGTCCACCCACCATATCTTGTGTTGAAATTAATTTAAGAGAATAGGGGCAACAAGAATCGAACTCCTAACCATTTGGTCAAAGAGGCTCTAATACCATGACAAGAACTAATTCATTCCAAAACCTTAAGCTGCTAGGAGAAGGCCCAAGAATGGCTTTGATATATATCTTTAACATAGCCCATAAACTTCATTCATACCAAACAAAGATGCTTTCAAATAGAAGTTTAGAGTGTGTTCAAATAAAGTATTTTAAGAAGGGTAAGTATTTTAAAAAGAATTTCAAATGCTCTAATACAATCCTTTGTTTGGATAATCATGGAATTGTTTAATCAAAAATAAAGAATTTCAGTGTTCACAGGGAAAGAGTAGAATTAAAATGGGCCACTGCCCCCCCCCCCCCCTTTTCACCAAAAATAAATAAATAAATAAAGAATTTCAAAGTCCTCTTCCAATTTCTTCCCACTAACAATTTCAAATGATTCGGCCCGAAGCGGGCTCGGCCCCAGTCTTGGCTGGCCCAGCTCCCACACATGAACCCAAACTCAGCCCCGATCCCAACTCAATAACCCAGCTGAGACCCTGGCTCCCTACTTTATCTACAAAAAAACTATGAAAATTTTTTATTAGGTATTAAAAAAAATACAAAAAAGTGAAAATTCTATTGTGAGAATTACTCCAAACAAAGTATTTTCCAAATGCATGTTTTTAGATGTTAGTATACATGCACTTTTTGCTCATATCATTCTGCAGGAAGAATCTTTAGCTCCAAAGGTTGGCTCCAGCTGAGAATTTAGAAATTCTACAAGTATGATTTTCTTGTTATATCTTTACTAGTTTAAGTCTATCTGCATTCATTAGCAAGCAAAAACCAATAATGCAGGAAACTAGGGCCAAAAAGTAATAGAATAGTGAAGGATACTTCTAATAAAAAAAATGTAAAAACTTCAGGATTGAGTAACCATTATGGGCTGAGGAAAATAATAATTGTATTTCCTTAACTGTAACATCAAATCCCTAAGGATCAGGGATTAATGAGGATCAAATCCCAAATAATCAGGAATTAACTAAAGAATTAGAATCCGGAAAAAATAAACAGCTAATCAGAATCTAATCAGAATGGGAAGGATTTCTACATTAGCACTATTCTAGGAGAGATTTTAGGGATTCTAACATTGGCAAACATGACTCATTTCAAAACACCACCATACTAAAATATGAACCATTATAAAAATCTGAGAAACAGAAAACTAAAAATAAAAATAAATTAAATTAAGCAACCTGATTGGCCAAACCATGCAGTGGGCCAGCTAAACCATTCAAAGCAGCTGCAAATGCAAGGTAAGGATCTGATAGTGGAGTAGCAACCTGAATTGAACATTAAGATAAATTAAATAAAAGGAAGACACAGAGGCATTTATCCAAAGCCAAGTCGTCATAAATTAATTATTGAAAACTTTTATATTATCTCACACGTTTCAGAATTACAAGAGGATGGGAACCTAAATAACAAATAGGCTGATTAAGAGAGGTCACTTACTAGGTGAGCTGTGTGAGAACTAACATTCCCACCTTCATGATCACTGTAATCCAATTTTAAACAAAATGTTAAGTAGCAAAATATTTGGTAGAAATTAAAAGAAACCTTTCAATGCAATATGAGCATAGCATCTGCAATGGAGAACAAACCTATGGATGGTGATATACAGCCTCATAAACTCAAGCATTTTTGGATCATCGAATCCCATCATGTGTGAGTAGTTTGCACCATAATCCAAAGAATCATCCATTGGTATGATTTTGCCATCCTTGTATTTCCTTTAAGAAAATATGGCAACAAATAATTTATCCAAATATAAGAAGATAGCAGAAATACTGTCAAACACATCTGGATCTGCGTCATCTCATGATCTACCCCATTGCAATTTGAATAAGTAATTTTGATAGTGACATGTTTTACATACCGTCGATAAACATAAGCAGCAACTGCTGGCACACGAGCAATCAAATTCATGCAATCCTCATAAGTTGGCTCCCAATACCTATAAAAAAGTAATATATCAGCTACAGTAACTTAAAGGGTGAAATAAGTACGACAACAAAAAATTCAGAACCTTACTTTGATTTGGCAATCCCACTCTGATGTGCCTTCTGAAACTCACTCTGAACCTGGAAGATGAAATAAATTTATTGGAATTCATTTCACATCTACTACAGGAAAGTTAACAATGCCATCCACAGATAATCAGAAAATTTTAGTTTACTGTGTTCATTAACACTAACAGATAGTGAACTAATCCGCTTTCTTCTTTTTTTTAAAAAATATTTTTCCTGCCAAGGCAGATATCTTAACATGAAATTTTAAGGATATGGAAGAAAGAAAGGAAACTACATAATAAAGGGAAAAAACAAAAAGATATAACACGGAGAAAGTTTTCCTATAATTGAGAAACCATATTCAAGTTAGTTCTAATGCATCTGCAACCCAGTTAATTCCGTTCCACTATTGGCTGAGTTTGTATCTCCAAGTCAGAGACTAACTGGGAGATGCCAACTCAACCTTGCATATAATAATAAAAACACACACACAACTCTGGTATTAGACTACTGGTCCACAAAAAATAAGGGTATGTTTGGATCCATGGAGTGAAGGGGTAAGGGATGAAATGGAGAGGAGATTCCTGGTGCAAGAGAGGAGTAGACTGAAAGTCCTAATTTCTTCACCCACCCCCAAATCAGAGTGTTTGGAGTGGAGTGGAGCAAGTTGTATTAAATTAAGGAATGGTGTAAATTGTAATGATTCTATGCCCCTTGTCTTATGTGTGGAAACATAATATATAAGGACTATATTTGAATTTTAACCTTTTCCTCCATCCCTTCCCTTATTAAATTATCCAAACAATAGAGAGATAGAGATACTTCTCGCTCTTTCCCGTTTTTTCCCTTTCCACTCCTTCCCTTTCCCACCAAAACTCCCAAATATAGCCTAATATCCATTACATCAACCAAATAAGATACAGATATCTGCTATATAAATAAATTATGCCACAATCCAATATTTTACAGCGTCCTTCAATGAACTAGATTTTTGCACGGCAAACAAAATCTGGCACCAGCAATCCTCTATATTATATTATTTCAAATGAACCAAACGGTAGAAGCAAGCAATCTGAAATCTGAATCTCCTCAGTCCTCCCCAATAAACACATGCAAAGCAGAATAAGTAATACCAGAATTAACTTTCTTGGAGGCTACATTGCCTACCTCACAAAAGTATATTTCTAGAAGAAAATGGAGCAACTTTCAGCAATATCTCTATCAGTTTAATATATTTTAGTAGAGTTCCTATCAGTTGAGTTATATCACAAAAAATGAGACATTTAACTCATTCATACTCATCCCAAAAGCGGGAAAACCAATATTTTAATTTAATGGAACAACAGGTTTTGGACAATATCTTCTCTACTATGACAATGCTGGTTTTTGTGGAGAACAGACCAGTTGTAGGGACTTGTTACACAATTATAGAAGAGTTTGCTCATGCAAAGATGGCTTATGGTAGTGATTGGATCCATCCATTTTCTGGTATTGTTTTTAGAATTCTGGTTTTGTCTATCATTTATTGTTGTAAAGGAAAAAGTTTGGTATTTCGAAAGGCATGTTAGTTGTCCTTTATATTAATGTGATATCCTCCAGCCACTCAAATTCAACTTCCTGATCCGATTAACTCGTCCGTTATCCTAGAAGCTCCGTCAATTATTCAACCATCTTTTAGATAAGACTCATCTTCTTGTAGATACATTATAAGCATATCATTATCCAATTGTAACAACATCATAACTGCAGCATTATTTACAGATATACTTCACGTATATATTAAAAGTATGATGTTAATGAAATTCAGAGGATTGCATTTTCCAAAGATTATGTTTACACTTTACATCCTCTCAATAATCAATCTGTCACACAGACATACTCTTTTTTAAGGTATTGCAAATTTTCTATCAGGCAGGTCAGACTATGATACGTATGGATAAGGACACCAATTCACCAAGTATTCAACTCCAAAAACTTTCCTACACCCTGAACGCCAGCCACAGAATCAACAAACAAAGAGCTTTGACAAGGTCACAACTGCCAAGTGAACGTGGCTATCTAACAATTCAATCATAGAAAGAAAATCAAACAATTCGATTTGCACAGATTAAAAACAAAATCTGCTACTAACCTGAAGGGCCATGACACCAGTAGTAAATTGAGTCATTGGATGAGATGAAACAGGAAGAGCATCAATTGCCTTAAAAGCATAATCTGCAAGGGAAAAAAACGACAAGTCCACAATTAACAACTTTTTTTGTGCATCAAGATTGAACTCAGGGTATTAGGGACACTCTTGTTAGCAAGCTGGCACAAAATGAAATGATACCCCAGACCAATAAATTTAGATTCTAGACACATGCAATGCATAAGTGACATATGGTGCGTTTGGGAGCGCTTCCAATGCAGCTTATTTTTAAAAATTTAAGTGCTTATTTTGTTTTTCTCTGTTTGTTTAGGATTAATCGTAAAAGTGCTTATTTTAAAAATAAACAGAAATGCTGCTTAAAAAATAATAGTCCAATGGAAAAGAGAGAAAATTTTGTATACAAATATACCCTTAAAATATTTCACAAATTTTCTAAAAAGCACTTTTATATGTCATTTTTAGTAATTTTACATGCTAAAAAGTACTTTTACATTTTTGCATCCAAATGCAAGACATCTGCTTTTTCAATAAAATCACTTCTGCGTAACTACATCCAAACACCAAATACCTACTTTTTTAAAAAAAATAACTTCTATTTAAAAATATCTGCTCAAAAATACAAGCTCATCCAAACCGCCCCATAGAAGCAAACAGGGAATATTAACAGCACAGACATAGTGCATCAAAACATGAACTCCATAATTTGAAGTTTACAAGCAATTCAATACATTGTTTCTAGAAAGGTGTGCATTTACTCAAATAAGAACCATACATATAAAAAGACAAATGGAGATGATATTCTTGTACAAAAATCCTTCACGAGGACAATTAAGAAAACCAAACCCGTGATAAAGAGACCCCCAATTCATAACTTAGCAATACACTATGCATTGTTACATTTATATTTTACAAAGTTATATTAAGCAATCTACCAGAACATTAAGAAAAACAGCTATGGTATTGCACTTGAGTCTAATAAAGTTACAATGTTATATTGACAAATGCACTCTATGAAACCATGACCAACTGCTTGGTGGTGTCAATCAATAACAAAGTAGAACATAGAGACCTTAGGTTCATATCTAAACAATATGCTATGCATTGTTATATCTATACTGAAAAAATGTATTAAACAATCAACTAGAACATTAAGAAAGCAGCTATAGCATTTCACATAAGTCTAATGATTACATTGATAAACAACTTTACAAAACCATGACAAACTACTTGGTGTCAGACTATTATATTAATAAGTATTACACGTTGCTTGAAGGTAGATAAATCAATAAGCTATGACTGATTCTTAAAAAATTGAACCTGGGACAGTTGCACGACTTCTCAATTCCTGGGATAATGAATCTACTTGCTCTTTACTTGGTATCTGGGACACAATGAAAACATAAAGATCATTCTCAAATTCTAGATCAGGACCAAAACCCCATACAAGGGTATGCTATTTTATGTAACAAGGGAGCCACAATCTGAAGCAATCACTCCAATTTGTTTATGTAGAGCTATTACATACCTTTCCTGTCAATAGAAGCCAGAGAATAGCCTCAGGCAAAGGTTCCCCACCAGGAACGACAGCTGGTAGTGCTTTCTGGCAATCAGGGATTGTCATGCCCCTAAAGCGAATTCCCTATAAGACAGAAGCCACCTGACCTCAGAGATTAATTTAACAAACAGATACCAAGTCCAAGATTTTAATAACTAGTCATTAGCAAGTAAAATAATTCACAAAAAGCAGGAGATTGAATAATTTAGATACATACCTCATCTGGGTCAACTGATGAGCCTAGCCACAATAAAGCTGTCATTCCTCTCATTCCACCAAGTACCTTTCAAAGGTGACAATGGACACTCCAATATAAGTTGCATCATAAGCTTATATCTTTTTCTCAGGGACAGGGTGAAGGAAGGATGGAACTATATAATGCTGCCATCAATTTGAAACCTTGTATCTATGACAAAGAATATATATTTACCATATCAACAGTGGTATTGCCCAATTCAACCTTTCCATAATCTTTCTTCAGCTTCTTAACACGTTCCTGAAACCACATTATATATATAGATTAAGATAGATTTCCAACTCATTCCAAAGTCGAAGCATGCCAATTAAAGTTTTGCAAGCTAAGCAAAAAGAATCAAAGCACAGAAGCAAACCTAGCTCAGCTCAACAACCAATCATAGGGAACTACTAACTTATCCAACATAATATGTACTACAATTGAATCTTAATTATGCAGACAAACCTGGTACTCAGGAATTAGCTCCTTCAACTCAGAATAAAGATCCTGCATAATAGAAAACAACTGGTATGAACAAAAGTGGACGTAGACAAAGTTCGAGAGAAAACAACTTCTCAAGCATTGAATCCCTAAATAACAAAATTTCTCATATTGGGAACGTTGAATCAACAACACCCATTTGATAATGTATCACATAAACACTTTTAACAGTAATCAATAATAAATAAAATACTGTTTAAAATCAATACCAAGTGGCTATGCCTCAAGGTCAACTGATAAGTTTTCAGAAAACCTCCTGGTTACCACACATGCAGACCTGTCAACTAGGTCATGCTATAGTAGTACCTAATTAGTTAAGAGCCAATTCCAAACTATCCCATAATACCATGCCCAGAAATACACGAGATCCTCCATAACTCTATCCCAGATTCCCAATACACGTGATCAACTTCCAGTACCAAAGACACGAGAGAAATAGGGAGAGAAAGTACAAGATTACTGGAGCTCTGAGTTTGGAGCAATCTGACTGAGTTGGCGATACTAGATTGTTGAGCCTGAAATCAAAAAGTAAATTAATTTAACAGAAATTAGTTCCATGCGTAATTAATACATGAAAAATTAAAACCAAAATTTACATAAACAAACAAAAACTCAAATATGTTCCAATAAAATCTGCTTTCAAAAATTTCCCACTTCACACGCACCACGCGAGAGCGAAGCTTGGAAAGTGCAGAAACACTTCTGAAGAACGCCATCTATAGTTGAAATAACCTACAGAAACTCTTCAACATGAATAAAGTATACGGAAACAATACAAAATAGCAAATAACTATTACTTCAGCTCAACAATAAGTGGCAACAGATCATGAAAGCTATTATTGAAAGTAAAACCAAAGATTTCCTTGGTAGTGAAATTATAATGAGCATGAGATTAGATCAAATACCAAACCCCAAAAAAAGTAACTAGAACAGCATAAAGCGATGGAAGACTAGTAAATGAAAATGAAAGCGAAAATAAGAATCAAAGACCAAGATTCTGGGAGTGGGAAGTATAGGATTTGGGCGAAAATTGAGATTCGAAGTAGAAGAAAAACGTACGAGCAAAAGTCAAAGAAGGAACAACAGCGGAAGAGGAGGGAGGAACGAGATCGGCTACGACTGTGGAAGGAATGGAATGGTCATGGCGTGGGATGCGAGTGCCTTTAAAATCGTGATGTGGTTATTCGTCAGCGATTAGTGGGAAACAAACTTTGTTTAGAAAGGAAAAAGAAAAGAGCCTCTTGTACTTTTCTTCAACCCATGTCTAAATAATAAATATATAGTCATCTTAGGTCATTTTATTAAAATTTATTGATTGTTGACTTAGATTCTCTCAATTTCATAAAAAAAATTGATAGTACTAATTTAAAAACATAATATATATATATATATATATATATATAAATTCATAAATAAAAATAATAAATAATATATATGTTAATCAAATAATAGACTATAATATCTCTTAAATATATTAATATACATATCAATTAATTTTTTAAATAAAAATTTGATAATTTTAAAAATTTAACTATTTATTATGTCTTTAAAAAATTAAAAAGACTATATAAAAATAGCAATGATAATTTTAGCTCAACTAACCTCTAAAAACACACGCAATATATATATATATATATATAAAAGATAGTGAATGCCAAAATTTTAAAAAATTAAATTTTTATTTATATCTATTATTTAATTAATATAATGTATTTATTAATTTATTTTAATTTATGAATTCATATATATATATATATATATATA
>JASKGM010000005.1:9567361-9582406 GCA_034509205.1 Ceratonia siliqua
ATATATATATATATATATATATAATCTATGTATATATATACCATTAAACAATAAACACCTATTTTCTCTCTCTTTCAAAATTCACTCGGTCATCCAATCTCTCTAACCACAATTCCCCTCCGTAACTGAACCAATCACTTGAAGCTTTGGTGCAAAGTATAATCTAATATAATTTAATTTTATATGGTGTTTGAAGCATATAAAAAATAATATTAATTTATTTAATTATAATTTTTTATATAATTATTATTATATAAAAAAATATAAAAAAAGAGATGAAATAATTATATAATGATCATCGTATAATATTGCATCGTTAATATTATTATTGTCATTGTCGTCACTATCACTACTTTATTACTATTATGTTGTATAATTTTAAATATTATGAATTATTATAACAAATACATATTAATATAATAACTTACATATATGATTTATACAATATTATTTATAATTACTCATACAATCTAATATTTATGATAAGAATTTTAGTCATTTACTTTTCTTCTTCAACATTCTAAAATGTCTGCAATGAAGATTGGTAGGTTGGCATGGGCATAAGGCAAGCTGGATGGCAGGACATGTCTTCGAATGTTGACCTGTCCGGAACAGTTGGGTCGAACCTCAAAAAGCACACGTGCTGCAAAATTAAAGTAAACGCCTCTCTTTTTGTTTTTTTAGTTAATTAATTATGGTTGGTTCTTATAATCATTTTAAGTAAATTTATTGATATATTAATTTTAATATTTTAAAATAATATACGACATTTAATATAATTATACATCATAAAATTATATTATTTTAAATAATATATTATATTATTTAAAAATTATAAAAATTTTATATCATGATATATAAAATATTAATATATTAAAAGTCTCTATAATTCTCTTTAACTATAAATTATGTGAAATTTATTATTTAAATTAAAAAAATTCAATAATTTACCCTCTTCATATAAATTTTCGTTCAATTTATACATTTCACTAATAATTTTATTAAAAATATATTTGATTTATACAAAAAATTAACTCTTTAAAAAAATACTGTATAAATTACACACAAAATATTTAAAAGGAAACTTATATAATTTATATAAAAACTTAACAATTTTTTTAAAAAAAATACTAAGGAAATGTATAAATTCTTTTTTGAAAATTCTATAAGTAGTGAATTCTAGAATGTTGGTTGAATGGTAGAAAATAGAAATTGAATCATGGCAGTTGGCAAATGGCAAGGCATGGAAATTGGAAGCAAAGTTAGCCGTTCTTTAAGTTCGGTAAGGGCATCCGCATCTGATTCTGACACTTTCTTGTTTGGTTGGTGAAGGTTGCATTTCGCAAAAGCCGATCTTTTTCGAAAAATTAATATAAAATAGGATTTCCATAAACACTTTGTGAATTTTAACATGGATTGATAAATCAAAATTAATTTTATATTATTATATAATTTTTTATAAAATAATTTTTTTTTCACAAAATCTATTATTGAATTCAAAGTTCATATAGATTATACTTAAAAAAATTTAATTCAAAGTTATCTTATATTTTATTAATATAATATAAAATTAACGAATACTATAACATTTAAATACAAGAAATAATTAACTATTTGATTAATTTTTTTTTTAATTTAACATATACAACCCCTACATAGTAATTGTTTTAATTTCAATAATTGAATAAATAAAAAGATATTGAGAGATATAAGTGTATTAATTTTTACACTGAAATAAAGATAATAAACTAATTAATTATAAGGTTACATTTATATCTATCTTTCTTCTTATATAAATAATTAATTACAAAATTCATTGTATAATTATAACTTATATTTGATTGATATTTAGCTTCAAAAACTATGCTAATATCATGAAGTAAAAAGCTCATTGATTTATAAAAGCTAGTTGAGTATGAAGTTTAGAAGAGGAAATATCAAAATTAGTTAAATGCAACGTGGATGGATATTTATTATAAAAGGATAATTATGATGGAGTAAGGGAATATGTAAGCATTAGGTTGCTTTTATGTAAGGTGGATATTATTTTAAAAGCATAATGGTGAGGTAAGTGACTATGTAACCATTATGTTATGCAATTGTAGATATCATTTTAAAAGGATATTACCAACCAAAACACTTAACCTATTAAGGAAGACAAGAGTCAAAGGATAAATTGATTCTTGCAATAAAAAGAAAAAATATATATTTTGTTGTTATGTTTTTAATTTAAATAATATTGTCGGTTTATAAACAAAAAATAATTATTATAATTAATTAGTATACATAAATTTATTGTTCTCTCTTTAAAATAATTATTTGACAAATCATCTAATAAAATTATGTTGAAAAACATGAAAAAATAAAAAATGTAAAATTATATACATTCAGTATAATTTTACTTGATTTTTTATCTAATGGCTACTTCATATAAATAAAAATATGATAAAGTATATTAATTAACTACAACATTTTTATTTTATAAATGAAATGATGACCTATGGACTTAATTAAATGTTTTTAAAATATAATAATATTATTATTTAAATTAAAAAGAGAGTGATTAAATTAAAATTTTTACAATACAAAAAAACTATATTTAAGCTAAAAAATTAAAGAACAGGGAATCCATGACATAAAAGTAAAACTCAGAATAGGCCTAACTCTAACTTGTGATTAAAATATTTATTTGGGTTCAAATTCAGCCCAAATAAAAATATCCTAATTCAAGTTGGGCCCATACTGTGTTTTTAAGAATTTCTTTTTGGCAGGCCCAATTGACACTCTGAGAAAATCATGATCCCAGGGTCTGGGCAGCAGCGGTATGCACTTTTGGTTGTTATTGGCTTATTGCAAAGATTCAAATGATTTTGCACTGTTTTATTATAATTTTTAGTTATTATTATAATAATATTTTTTTAATTTATTAATTATAATATATTATATATTAAATTATTATAATTTAGTTAAATTATTTTTTATCATTTAAGTAAGTGTTAAAATTAATAATTTTAATTAAATATAAGTTAGTTATGTAATTAAAAAATTTTAATAAAAATAATAAAATATCTTTTAAAAAAATGAGATAAAATTTTTAATTAATTTTTATTTTTATTCTTAAAAATAAAAGTTAATTAAAGATTTTATTCTTATTTATTTTTAGGATATTTGTATTATTTTACATAATAAATTTATTATTTTTATTTTTATTAATTTTTTTAATTATATAACTAGTCATTGTTAATTAAAAGCGTTAACTTTAATATTCAATTAAATGTATAGGTGTAATTTGATTAAATTATTATAATTTAGGGTATAACGTATTATAATTAATAAATTAAAAAAATTATAATAACAACTAATAATTAGGATAAAAAATACAAATTCTTTTTATTTATTTATTAATTTGAAATCTCTTTTATTTATTTATTAATTTGACTCTTAATAGAGGTGAACTCATACTGTCAATTTTAGAAACAACTCTAATACTACTAAACTATAAGGTCATTGACCTAAAGAGTAGGGAAGGCCTCCCTACTTTTGCTCCAGTTGCCATCCCCAAGCTTATGTTGTAAAATTTATTTAATTATCTTAGCATTTGCACTGAAGCTTTTAATTTCGTATATCAAATGAATCAGAAGCTGATTTGCAGAAGAATAATCTACACTTAGTTGTCCACACAAGAGACATATTACACGAGGAATAGTTTAAACAGAGCTATAATTATTGACTAAACAACTTATATCCAAAACTACCATTTTACTAGCACATATTCCGGTAAACTATGAGTAAATTATTCTTTGAAGACATCATATTTAAAATAATCTCATGAAATTAATTTTTGTTTAATGTCTCATATGATTCTAAACAGTATCTTAAAGTAGTATAGCACCAAAGAAAAATATTAAGTTTTATGAAATACGGTTTCAAAATATATTATCTCTAAAGCATCTTAATATATTGAATAATGATTGGGCTATTAAATAACAATATGTCAAACAAGTAGTATCTTAAATGCCACCTTTTAGTTTATTGCATCATCTTTTTTGTCTTACAAAGCATATAATAATGATTGTCACTTTCATTTTTAACTCTCAAATTTCAAATCTTACTAAGCATGTGCTAAATTACTCTCAATTTACTGTATATAAATAATTAATCTTTTTGTATTTAATATGCAATGATGTTGATTTTTACAGCTCTCCACTCTTAAAGTCTACATAGATGAACAATTTTTTCAAACATATCATAAAACTGTATATATTAATGATGCGTATTTAAAATTTTATCAGATACAATATTTTAAATTATACTTAAATACTTCATATATATTTATTTATGTTAGCGTATATGTCTGTATCTTAATTTATGTCAATTTTTGTATTTCTTAAACATGATTGATGAAATGAGAAAAATAACAAGAAAAGGATGGAAAAAATGAACAACTGACCTAGTTAATATAGAGATTGTGCAAAATGTTGACAAATGCTTGCCAGGATATGAACTAGAGAGCAATTACTAAATAAACACAGAATAAAGTGAAAAGCAAAGTAAAGGGTTTATATATACTCACTATATTATAATTTCTCTGCATCAAAAGGAGCCATGCCAGTTGATAGACAATGGAGAAGGACCAGTTCTTCAGAGGCTAATCTTTATGATCTATATACATATTCACACAACCAAGGAGAGAAAACAGATCATGAAAAGACAGCAAAAGAAGACCTAAATAATTTCAATTAACTACAGGCATAGTACTTAGCCCTTCCATAAAACCATCAAATTCTGAGAACCCATCAAAGAAACCACTGAACTTCTCATTTGACTTTGACCTTCTCCATATCTCATCATCTTCTTCTTCTTCTTCATTCTTGATCCTTTTCCCATTATCCAGACCCACAAACTCTTCTTCCTTTTCCATTAGATCTTTAGTAGGTTGGGTCTTAGTTCTGCTCCTACCAGTCCCTTTACGATCTTCTGGCTTTCCTGTAAGTCTCTGAACAAGGTCTCTGAAATTTGCAGCATCAGTTTTTATTATTTCCGGGGCATATATGTGAATTACTCTGATCTTTGGCTTGAGTTTTGAGATCATGTGGGAATCTCTATCAATTCCTAGCTTTGAAGATGCTGAACTTGGATAACAAGTATCTGGCTTTGTCATCTCCTCAATGGAAACTCTAAACGAAAGGTGAGAATAGGTGGTTGATTCTGGGTTTTGAAAGGAGAGTGGATAGAGACTAATGCTTATGGAGAAAGAATGATGCAACTTTATCCTGTAAGACAAGAAGGGGTAGACTCTGAAGCTTTCATGAGAAGCTGTCTTTTGGAAACTAGGATTGGATATATATCTCACATAATTTACAGTCAATGAAGTGATAAGATTACAGAAAAAACATTGGCGGGCGTTTGGTACACTATATCTCAAGCAGCATACATGATACATGGTACTTTGGATATACAGTATATGATATTAACATATAAAATATTATGATATATAAAATTATTATATTTTATATAACAATTGAAATTTGTTAAAAAAAAGATATACTTGTGATTTTATAAAAATTAATAAAGTTAAAAGTGATTCTCATAAATTTTGAATGATATAAGATACAACTCGAAATAATGTAATATCGTAATATCCTATTATCTTAAATAACATCATATTAAACATAAACATATTAAATATAACATATCATATAAAATATCAGTATAATAAACACATTCTCAAATTTGTCTTGCTTTTCAAAGCTCATTATAGGAAAATTTATTAACAAAAAGACTAGAAGCAACTGTCCCCATTTGCTGGGCTATTTTTCTAACTTGTAAACTATGCTCTTAGCTTCTAAATGAGGACTTTAAAATACATTTTTTGTTTAGTGATCACACCAATCTACTAGTGAATACATCTAAGAGTATTAGTTCAAGTGACATATTTTTTAATACTAAATATTAATTGATTTCAATGTCAGGGTTCAAATTTTCACTTCTCTTTTATGTTAAAATAATATTTATCAGCAAAAAAAAATCTCTTGGTGAATAGGGATTGCTACTTCAAAAGGAAAAATAAAAACAAATTTTGTCCTTTTATGTATGTCAGATAATCAACCATAAACATACATTTTTTTGTATTAATTTATTATTTTTTATGTCATATATTTCTTTTAAAATGTTTTGGAATTTTTTTGAGATTTTTTACACTTATTATACTCTTCATTCAATAATTTTTTTTATAATTTTGTTTTTCTTGAGTAAAATTTTTTTTTAAAATATTTTAAAAAATTCTCAAAAAATATATAATATAAAAAATAATTCATTAATATCAAAGTATAAAAAAATTAAAAAATAGGAGGTGAAAAGGTGGGTTGCATTACTACAACATAACAACCACCTTATAATTTATGGTTATCATGACATAAGCATTTGGATCCCCTCATGCTCTATTCCTTGTGAGCTGTTAGATGGGAAAAGGCAGGGGGCGGGCAAGAAGGAGAAGTCCTTGAATTTAACATGATCCTCTCATATGTATGAAGGGATGCATGTCTATGATGTAACATATTACAATCAAATTAAGGATTCATTAATCCTTATAAAAAATATATTAATTCTTGTTTGGATGTATTATGGAAGAAGAAATTTTTTTTAGAAATAGTTTTAATATGTATTTGGCTAACTCATAAAAATATTGATAAAGTCAATTTCTAAAATTATATATATTAATATAGATAACTATACTAATATACTTACTAGTGTACCAATGGAATTTTTTTTTAGTATTACGATAGTATAATATTATTATTTATATTTTTTCATATAATTTATTTTTAAATTATAATTATGTTAGTTGTTAAAATTTAAAAATAAATTGTTTGTGTTAAAATATTTATGATTTTTTAATACTACCATAATAGTATAAATGTTCTAGTGCCAAGCTTTCTCTTTAGTTATACGTGGGGTGAAAGTTGCCTTCTTTTATTCTTTAATAACATTTTTTTCTTGGGCAATAAAAAAAAAAAAGCCTAATTTTCTTTCCTCTCCAAGTCAATATGAAAAATGTCATATAAATGGTGGTAGATAAACTTCTTTATTTAATTATCTTTGATAGTTGATTAAGAGTAATTAAAAGAGTGTCAATAGATATAGCCCATCCACGTTTTAGTTGTTAGTCCTAAATTAATGATCCTAGATAATCATAGTTTGCAAGTTTCCTACCCAATTGTCCACTAGTTGATTAATTAATTTCTCCCCTACATAATCCCAATTGTGAAGTATTAACTACCTAACTAAACAAATTATACAGAGCCTTCCCCTTCAAGTTTTCCCATACCCTCATTTTTATATTTTCTAAAAGCTTGATCTTGACTTCTCATATTTAATTAATTAAAAAATTATACTCTCACAAATTTTTAATACAGAACCTTTTTTTTTTCAGTGTTTCTCTTCTTCAAATCTCCATCCTTCTTAGTTTTATTTATTCTTGAAAGAATTTTGAATTCCACTTATGGGACAACTTAGAGTGCAAAAATATGTATAAATTAAGAGTTTGAATTCTCTACAACATTGTCCAATACTATATTGATGCACCAAGCATAACATCTGTACTGAAAAAGATTCGGTCATATCCTAAAGTAGGATATGACTGTCCTATTTGAAAAATCTGGACTGTTTGTTTTGATACGGACAGCCCAGATTAAAATAAAAAATAATAATATTTTATTTAAATTTTTTTTTAAATACATGTTTAATCGTGGCCGTCCGTTTAAAAAATAAACGGTCCTAATTCAATTGGACCAGTTATGTCGCATAGGACATGACCGGATCCGAATCCTTTCTGTACTTGCATTTTAGTTTTTTAATTAAATAAAGAATAACTTATGTTTGTATAAAAAAGAAATTTCATAAATTATTTTAAAATATAATATTCAGAAATTTTTTCATAAATAAACAATGCTTAAGTTGATTTCAGCAGCTTACCTACGCAATGATGTTAGCAATTGGAAAGGGGTAGGCATTGTTCGCGGTAATTTGGTTGGGTTGTACATCCCAAATTTTTGGATATAGTTGGGTTTTCTAGACCAACTGGTTCAAATCGGTTCATGTCATCAAATTGGCTAAGAACCGGTTAGAGCGATGCGGTTTGCGATCCAAACCGATTTTGTTGCTAGAGGAGGTGGCGGCTTTCGAGTTGCACGTTTTTTTTTTTTTCTCAAGATGCTGATGGAACTTTGGTACCTTGAGTGGAGATAGTGTCTTGCTTCCTCTTTTCCTGTATGCCGCCGTGCTCACAATATTATAGCATAATCACATGTCTTTTAAAAAATGAAAAATTTAATGTAAAAAATAATATGAGTTTGTTAATTTTACTTCCTACTTAATTAGATATGTTCTTAGGAGGAAATATAATTAACTTGAAAAAAATAAACAAATAAAAATTTAAGTTTGAAAACATTGGTTCGAAAAGTAAATTTAATCTTTTTGACTTAGATATTATTTTTTATTTTATAATAAATATTAAAATAATAAATTTTATTACATATGATTCTATAATAAAAGTATTATGGAAAAAACATTCAAAATATTAACACGAAGCAAAAACTAAAAAAAAAAAATTTAAAAGGAATAAGTTATAACTAGATAAAGTAAAAAATATATATGTAGTGTGAATGGTATGATTTGAACCCATGTCTCCTTGATGAAAATAAAATGTTCAAACCACTAAGTTATAATCACATGTTTGTACCTAATGAGACAAATTCTAAATTTAATAAATTTATGTTGGCCCGCCGGGCCAACCCGGCCCAATTTGGGCTATTGGCCCAATCGGGTCAGGCCAAAAAAGCTCGAATTATTTCAAGTTGGAATTTTTGAAACTCTGCCCTATTTTTTTCGGTTTACATCAGGTTAGCCCATCGAGTCGGGTCCATTTTGACAGCTCTACTAATAATTGATTAAAGCCCTTAGGGTTAAGATACCACACCTATTGTTTTTAATAGTTTGTTTATTTTAAGTTTTTAACTTCGTTATTGATAGTTTCTATAATTTCACCATGAATGTAATTTTTAATTGACCTATATATTGAACACAATTGGTTATATATTCCCCTTAATATTAAACTCATTAAAGGAGCATATTAATTCCATATATATTTTAGAGGTTCCCCTCATATAACTCTACAAGTATTTACATTTAGTTCTCAAAAAAATTAAAAGGTCCTGGTTAATTGATGAATTTATTTAAATTAATCCTGAGTCTTATAAATAATTAACTTAAATTGATTCATTGAAAATTAATAAATAATAAAAATAAAGTTCAAATTATAGTAAATACTAAAATAATAATTTATTAATTATGGTTTTATAGTTAAATTGAATAAAGCCAAAAAGGCCCAAATCATTTTAGGCCATTGCTTTTGAGGGGCAACCAAATTTTTTGGGGTTTATTACAAGCTAGTTTATCAGACTGTACCCATTTTACCAGTTCAAAGGTTTGCCTATGAATCGATGAATTATATGAATTAGCCCATAAGCGAGTCACATCGAATCTTAATGGAGTCTGTACAGGTTGTGAGATTTTAAAAATCATTTTTTTTATAAAATACTTTTATATTTTTTAAATTAAAAGTTAAATATATGATTTATTTCTCTGTTTCAAAAATATAAAATTTTGTTTGTATTATAAAAATATGAGATTAATTAGTTAATTTTAAAACATACTTAGTAAAATCATATTTAATTAAAGTATTAGGAGTCAATAATAATTGAAAATCTAGATGATTATAAAATGAATAGGCCAAATTTAGTATGTTTTTATAGTTTAGTTAAATTGAGTCACGCTATCAGAAAAATTGTTTATGTAAGAGGAGTATTTTAAGTTAGTTTAGTTATAATTTCTTAGATATTTAATATTATTTAATTAAGTATTTAGTTGTGAGACTGACTATTTAGTCGTTTATTAAAAAAAAATTAATTATAATATTTTAGAAATTTAATATGATTCGACCCAATCATGTTTGAGATGAGATTATATATTCAATTATATTATAAGATCCCTTGTCATTATTTATATACCAACTCTTCTTTTTATATAACACATAAATTTTGTTGCAAACTTCCCAAATTAACATGTACATATTCTAAGTGTGAAAAAAATCACCCAAAAGCATTGAGTTCTCATATAATAAAACTTGATATTTAATATACAAAGTATATATATACAACACATGAAATAATCCTATCCTTCAATTCCATTCATATATTACAAGATTCTTAAGAAAAGAACAAAATAATTCTTGATCTCTGTATTAATAATTCAAAGGAGCTTAATTAATTTCACTATATCATGACCTCTAAATTATACAAAGAAAAGAAAAAGACAGAGAGCTACATGCATGCAGCCTGGGCATTCATGATCATTCATCGCCAGACTCGGAGGAATTTTGAAGGGCTGGCGACTGAGTGCACTTTGAAGAAGGAGAAGGCTCCGCCTCGGGTGGTAAATCAGAGAGCAAGGCCAGAATCCGGCGAATACTTACGCTCCGGGCCGGCTTGAAGTTATTTGATCTCTTGGTCTTAGAGAAGACGTTTGAAGAACTGGAAAGGATAAGATAGACCAGAGCTTGGACTAGAAAGAACATGGCAACCTTCACCAACATGTCACCTAAGCTGCTCTCCATGTCCTTCTTTGTTTTGTATAATAGAAATAGAATCTCTGAGTCTTCAAGGAAGAGAGACAAGAACCGAGAACTGATGAAGTTTTGGATAGAGCCAGAACGTGTAGATGTCCTTTTATAGTTTGCACTTGCTTTGAAAATTATGTTGGACCAGCCATTGGAAAACGTAAAGAAAAAGGCAACCATTTTTGACCTATTATTCAAGATTCAGGTTATAGAAACTGGGAACATTTTCGGTATTAATAACGTATCAGAATCGTACTTCTAACATTTAAAACGTTTATGTTTGACAAATTGATATTTAAAATGTTTGGTGTCATTAATTAATCTAATATATTAAGAGACATAAAATTATATAATTTTAAATGGTATTTCATAAGATTAAAAACAAAATTAGAGAGGTTTCATGTTCTTAATTTTTATATTAAATATAAAATTTTTAAATATTATAGTATTTTGTAACATAGTATATCATTGTAACAAAATTTTTTTTTTTATAAATTCATCAAACGATGTCAATTAAGTTAAATCTCACCAATTAATAGGTGCCATGTCAAATTTATTAAAATTATATATATATACTCATTGATTATAGTTATCTAAACCATGCCAAAGGATGTCACTAAATTGACCTAAGAATTGGGATGGAAATTTCATAGTTATCCAAAGAAATAGATAAAGTACACGTGTTAAAAATGTAGTGGACATTAAAGAGCATTAATTCAATAGAGAAAAGCAATTAAATGTGCAAAAGTGGGAGACCCACTAAGGGAAGTTAGGTGGAGGCTTGATTAAGAGATAGAATATACTATATTTGGTCAATTTGAGGCTTCAGCATCATCTGCAATTAGCCTCATTGATTACCTAATAATAATAATTTTATGACCTAAGGAAAGTTCCCCTTAATTTGCTTAGCCATACGGTGATTGCGTTTCAAACATCAACTTCTGGAACCCTTTATCAGTTCAGATTACTCCGATTGATCCTTGGATTACTTGCCAACAATTGTTACTGGTTGGGCCCAGTTGAGCTGAACTCAAAGCCCAAAAAATTTTAATTATTAAGTCTAAGCTCAGGCTGAAATTTAACTCAAGTTCACTATTAAAGATTGATGCCACAAAAAAAAAAATTGCAGACTGAGTATTAGTTTAGGACTACTTTAAGGTTATAACTTATAAGTAAAATTTGAGATTGACTCTCCTTTATTTTTATATAAATATAATTTTATTTAAATTTAAAAATATTATTATTTGGTGTTTTATGAGCACCAAATTCTTCCATGGTTTTTTAGGAGTATCAAATTTTTAATTAGTGTTGAAATATTATTGAGCTTTTTATTTGTTTTATCTTTTACAAAAATTAATAATTGTTATAACTATACCATAATAATAATTTTTTATAAAAAAAGAAAAAAATAAATAATGCTTAGCACCAATTAAGAATTTAAAAACAATAATTTTCTCAAAAACTTTAGATGAATAAATTTAAAACAATTTCTACAAAAAAAAAATTGAGTTTGACTATGCGTTACTTTCGTGTTGGTTCAGTAAGTATATTTTACTTTATTTATTCACAACAACAATAACGTCGCTTTGGCCGAGTGGTTAAGGCGTGTGCCTGCTAAGTACATGGGGTTTCCCCGCGAGAGTTCGAATCTCTCAGGCGACGACTTGTCGTTTTATTACTGATGCTCTTGCGGATTAGTCATCAATTTAATTTTGGATGAAGTTTTAAATTTTTTTTAAGGAAACAAAAATTATACTAATGCAACCATCATTGCTCTAGTCAACAGCTCTTCTACACGAGTCAGACTTGGTCAACGACTTTAACATCACTAACAACTTCACCTTCTTCTCCCAATTGCACCCATGCTCCTTCCTTTTCTTCCCCCTCAACCCTTCCCAACTCTCCGGCGATCCCATCGTCACCACCCTCTCTGGCGATCTCAACCCCGCCGTCTCATCGTTGTCCATATGATCCCAATGATTATCACCGCCGCCGGCGGAGGATAGCATCCTCGTTTGCATCGCCGACACCACCTCTCTCATGGCCACGTCAACATCTCTTCTGTTCCTCAAAAGTATCTCTCCGATCTGCGCCGGCGTGAGGGACCCACCGGATCTGATGCAGCTCTCCACCGCGCCGAACAGCACGTGCGAGTCCAACCCGAGGTAGTTCGTCACCAAGTCCCTGAACGCATGGATTCCGCACGTGCCGAGGCTCACGTGGACGTCCATGCGCCCGCACCGAACCAGAGCCGGGTCCACATTGTCCCTGTGGTTGGTTGTGAACACGATGATCCTCTCTTCCCCACAACACGACCACAACCCATCTGTGAAATTCAGGAGCCCCGAGAGAGTAACCCTCCCGGTTTCGTCTCCGGAGTAGTTCAACGACGTTGTCTTTGACTTGGTCGTTTTCGACGTCGTCATTGTAGTCTTCTTCATCATCCTGTCCGCAGTCAAATCAACAGAGCAATCGATGTCTTCAATCACGATGATAGAACGGTTCGTCGTTTGTATAAGCAATGCTCTCAGCTCGGAATTATCAGACACCTTGGTGAGCTCCAAATCGAAGACGTCGTAGCAGAGGAAGTTCGCCATGGCTGCAATCAAGCTCGATTTACCTGACCCGGGTGGACCATATAGCAGGTACCCACGTTTCCATGCCCGACCCACCCTGTGATAAAACTCCTTGCTGTTTGCGAAAGCTGTGAGGTCTTCCTTTATCTGCTTCTTCAGCTCGGGCTTCAATGCCAGCGTTTCGAAAGTGGACGGGTGGCGAAACGGAACAGAGACCCACCCGGATTCGTACGACCCGATCCCATTGTTGGTGAAGAGCCTTCTCTCATGCGAGACTCGCTCGAACTCCTCCGCACGTGAGGTCACATGATTGAGATAAGCTGATAAGGGTCTGACGGTGGCGCTTCGGTAGCCGGAGGGTGAAGGTCCGCTTCTCTTCCACGGAGTCCTGCACTGTCTCGACATGGTGGGTCCACGAGAGGTGGTGGCCGTTGAAGGTGTCGTGGACAGTGTGGTTGGGCGCGACGGTGAAGGAAATGCAGTTAGAGGACTTGAAGCGAGAGAGGGTGAGGCGGCGGCATCTGGAAGCGGCGGAATGGTTGACGTAGTTGAGGTAGAGGTGGACTTGACGGTAGAGATCGTTGAGGTCCACGCCGCAGTAGCCATTGAATTCTGGAATTTCGAAATAAGAGTAAGGGGAGAGCAAATCCTGAAGAGACTCGTATAGTGAGTGGAGGAGTGAGAGCAGCTGCGACGGCAACACATTTTGGAGTACGGTGAGTAAGCCTAACAAAGACCACATTTGTGACAATATCTCCATTCTGCTCTGTTTCTTGTGTTTGTCTACTTGTGGGTATAGTTGGAGCTGGATTGAGATTTTGTCTTTGTTTATGACCTGGGAACTTGGAGAGTTTAGATCAAAGTTGGTAGAAATAGAAATAGAATGTCGATATTTATTTCTTTTTTTTATTATGTGTTGGCCAGGCCTCTTAAATATACAGCTTAAAGCAGGTAAAGAGCCTGTTAAAGGCACTGTTTGAGGATTAAAAGAAGCAAAATAGTTGAGTAGGCAAAAGATAAAGGCATAAAGGCTAAAGCTAAAGTTGAAGTCGACTACGCTGTTTTTGCTTTTGCTTTGTCTGTTGAGGATGTGATTATTACTCACCTCCTTATCTCCATAGCGTGGGCTACACATACCAAATCACAGAAAATGCAAATTTTTGCCAAAGATTAACTTAGATGGTGTATTTCTTTTTGTGTGATGCATTAAACCCTACTTTTTACATTAACCTTTAGCCTTTGGGCATATTCTCAAAATTCAAAGATTTTTTCACAAGCATCTCAGCGGCGCGCATGCACACACGGGGTTATGGACGGGTTTATGTTCAGCAGGAGGCAGGAGCTGTTGTGGTCAATTTCTTCACGAAACACACTTAATCTTTTTTTCTTCTGTGTTCTTGTAATTTTAGCTTTCAGAAGGCAGAGAATGTTCTTAAGAATAATTATATCTCATCACTTAGTCATCGTGAGTCCCAAGAAGAGGTTGCTAATGAGGATAATTATTATGGATTTTACCGCACCTTGTCCTTTCAAATTGGTACGGATGGAATCCATTATGATAAATTTTTATTCAGAATTGCTCTGGCACTCGCAAGTTCACAACTGGGATTATGTTTAAATGCAAAGTTTTAAATATATGGTAAAATGCTTAATAAAGAGCTGAGTTGCTCATTTCATTTTACTTCGTCTAATCTGATTAATTTATGGGTATTGACGACTATGTTTTTAACTTTCCATTAGGCTATAGTTATGGGTAGATGTGGTGGTAGTTAAAGGAGGGTAGAGAAAGTATGA
>JASKGM010000005.1:9582506-9595508 GCA_034509205.1 Ceratonia siliqua
GCCAAGGGTTTGTTATATGCCCTCCAAAACGACGCCGTTTTGGAGGGCAAAATCAGGATATTGAACCCTTCAAAACGACGCCGTTTTGAAGGGTTCTGTAAAAAAAAATTTACAGCCTGATAGGGCCGGGCTCAATAGGCCCGAATTTTTTCGGGCTACTGATTTCGAAGCCCGGCCCTATTATTTTTCGGGCTTTTTTTAGTTAGCCCATCGGGCCAGGCCCATTTTGCAGGCTCTAGGAAAGATAAACAAGAGATCTTTATTTTCATAGTTATTGATATTAGTAAATTATTTACATAAAACAATAATTTTATTGATATTAGTAAATTTTTTTAAAATTTTCATTAATTATAATTTAAGAATTCAACTTAATTTTTAATTCAAGCAATAAATTATGAACACAAGAATTTTAAAATAAATGTAATAGTGGAAAATTTAATCTCGAGACGTTAGACTCTATAAAATCACCCAGCCTGTAATTAACGTCTTCAAATAAACTTGATATTTTTAATTAGTATTAATGAAAAGTGGCAACCCCACATAGAAAGAATACAAGGGAATAACCCGAAACAATAAAGCCTTTATTTTGAGTAGTTTCAAAAAAATTGCTAAGACATCTGCGTCAGGGTAGAAAAACACCCTTTACCTAACTCCAAAAAGTGCTGAGGGGAGTAAATATACTAATTCCTAAATCGCAGTTGTACCAAAATTTCAATTTTACATTGCCTTACGACTGTAATGGACGATCATAATTTGAGAAATGCATCTATGACTGGATCCAAATTAATCTACAGCCTAAAGATTGCCTTTTGAGCAACTGTTAAACAGATGCATGCTCCAAATTTCAGGATGGTCCAGCTTTTGTGCACAATTCCTCGAGTTTCTCCAGCGTGACACTTTTGGGCCTTTCAAGTGGCATTCCAAGAGCTCTATCCCATATCAACTGAAATCCACAATAAGTTTCTTATTAAGTTATTGACTTCAGGAAACAACAAATAAATAATAGGGTGATGTTACGAGAACTCGAGTTCTCAAGAGATTGAGTTTCTCACAATTAGATGCAACCCGAAATTCTCATTTTAAGAACTTATTAGTTGAATACTACATCAAAATATGAGAACCTCGACATGCATGAACTCAACCTCTTGAGAGGTCTCTCCATTGCATTACCCCAGTTAATAAGGGAAACAAACTAAAGAGCATTGCAAACCTGAGGGCCAACCCCTAAACTCCTTGATACACCAAACAGAACAGTAAAATAGCTGTCCACATTGTTGAAAGAACATCAGAATAATCCTCAAATTAATAATTGTTACAAGCAAATTATCTCAAGTTGAACAGCAGAAAGAAGAGATGACATACTTTTCCTCAGTTAGACCAAAGTAGTTCAGAAGCACTCCACTGTGAGCATCAACATTAGGCCATGGATTTTTTACCTACACCATTAAAAATCACATATTTAACGACCTCAAGAACACATTATGATTGATGTAGCAAGGGACTACTGAGTAAAGCCAAATACTGTTTGTCAAAGGAAATGATGGAAACTGTATGAAAACAACATGCGGTGCAAAATGAGAGCCCAAATTATCCAACCAAAGTATAATTTAAGGGTAAGTAGAAACACAAAGGAGAGGGACCACACTGGACCAACAATCAAATAGTAGTCATCATCTAGGCAGAGAAATAGAAATAATAATTACCCAGACCAAAACCAGGATTTAAGTTGTTGCTCATATCAATTTACATGTGCTCAGAGTCTAGGATAGAAGACAAACGTTTCTATTTTAATACACATGCCATTTATTTTAGGCCAAAAAGCTGTATAAGAAAATTTTACTATGATTTCATAATCAGGTAATGGCACAGAAAACACAATCACAAGCGACTCAACAAAGACCTAACACCTCATTAAATTATTAAACCTCCCTCCCTGTCCTTGTGTATCGTCCAATGCCTGTTCTACTATGCTTAGAAACTATTATCAGTTAGTAATCTTAGCTCAAACATGTATCTATAAATTATTGGTATTTGGTAGTATGTGCATAATATAATAATTAAGTTGGAAGGAGATGATGGCTTCCATAGGAATATGTCTAACATTCATTTAAAATTAAGACAACTATACCTTGCCTAACTCAAGAAGAACGGGAGGCACAACCTCTTTCAGCTTGGACACCTGAAATGGTCAAAAAGCTACATTTGATAATGAAGAAACTCAACAACTAGAAGTTAACCTTGTTTTGCCAAAGAAAGCAATCCTCTGTAAATAATGTGAAATTAGGAATTATGTGATAACCAGCAGGAACAGTGGATCATCGGGCAAATGCTTCAAAGCAAACTCCCTCTGGCATGTGTATCTTGGATCTGTCTTGCGTAACACCCCATGTCCAAATCCAGGAACAACCTACAGATCCAAAAAAGGGCAATAGTCATCCTTATTAACAGTTTGCCAACCAAAAATTATCCACAAAAAGTTTTAAAACGAGACAGTAGTATTCTTTGTGCGATAATCATTCAAAGAGATGCATGTTACCATTTTAAAACCTCATATAATGCAAGGCAACAAATAAGATGTATACTGCCAGATACATAAAACAAGGGAGGCTGAAGAGCTATACTGCACTTCACCCAACAAATCCTTTTACTGAGGAAGGAAAGAAGAATCAAATATGACATAGTAAAATGTGACAACATAGAAGAAAGTTCCATAGATGAAATGGAAATTTTAAGCATTTTTCCCACATAGACAATTGACAAAATCTAGGAAGCAAAAAGGAAAACAACCATTTCCTTGAAATACGTCATACCACATTAGAAATAAACAAAGAACAAAGAACAAGTCTTGCCACATCAATTACGTATCTGCATAACCCAAAAAAATGGTCAATACCACATAACCAAGGTCAGTATGGAAATTTATTTCTTTTACACTCTAGACAACATGAACACGCATCCCAAAGATTACGAGTCAATGAATTTATGTTCCACACAGTAACACCATTGGCAAGGCACATCCACATTCATAGTTACCCAAAGAAGATCTGGTGTCTGAATAGGAATTGTGATAGACACCCAAGTGTGCCGGCTTAAGAGTATACTAGAAGGAGGAGGACTGCTGAGAGGTGATGTGGGGAGTATTGAGGAAGTTAGACACCCGGCAGAGGATACTGGAATTGTGGAGTAAGAAGAAGGTTCTGGAGCTGTTATGCAGAAGGGAATAAGTGGTGGTTTGAGAGGAGGGGAGGGTAGAGAAGAATTTGGGTAGTTGTGTGGAAGAGACCTAGCCTCTAGAAAGCTAGGGAGTGTTTCTTTACTTTTTCCGAGTGTTTCTCTGTTTTTCTGAGTATTTCCTTTGTTGATTCTGTGCTTAGAACAGGGCTGATATTCTGAATTGTACCTCTAATTCTGAATATCTAGCCCCTCTATCATTAGATTCTGTTTCAAATACCAGAAAACTTGTAAAGAATTGTTGGTGTATAATATACATAGAACACAAAAATGAAGAGAGCCAACTTTTCTAGGTTAAAGCTCCAAAACTCCTTACTGTTTCTAACACACTTAAAGTGGCCATGAGAATTACAGGGACACAAAAAGAACTTTACCGGTGGGAAATTGGCTGACAAATCTGAAAATAGCAATAAAATCTGAATGAAGCAGAAAGGGATTTTTTTTTTCCTGATTTGGTTCATCCAGCCAGAGACAGTATTGTTCGCACTTCACAGACAAACAGATTCAAATTTGATATTCATTCACCAGAAAAGTAATACAGGGTTCAAATTCTTCATTCAACCCCATAATACTTTTATCACGTTACCTGGCCACTATTCAGTGTTTTATGAATGTAGTCTTTCAATTGTTCAGTGCTTATGTGTGGAGTTCCAAACTCTGAAACCAGAGATCTGATCCAACGCAAAACCTCCTGTAACAGCAAAATAGTTCAAGTGAGAGAAACTGAAAATAATAATAGACCTGATCCTACGCAAAACCTCCTGTAACAGTAAAATAGTTCAAGTGACGGAAACTGAAAATAATAATAAATAAAAGCAAAAAAAAAAAAAAGATATGAACCATAATCACAAAAATTTCTGGACTTGATGAAATAAACCGTGAGACTTGATAAAAACTAAACAGCTAGTCAGCTAGAACCAGCACCAGTTGTTCTGCCATTGCCAAATCAGAAACCATTAAGTTCATGCACCATGCTACCCATTCTAAAACAGAAACAATTGCATGGACCTACAACACTAATATGGTTCTGCAAACACACAAAAACCTAGCAAGAATCCTAATATAACTAATTGATATAAGATACAGTCCACACAGATAACAGCGTTGGCTTGGGGGGGGGGGAGGAGGGGAGGGGGACACCAGAATTAACTTTTGCCCGAATCTGCTCTAGCATCTGTCTGGCCAATTAACTTTCTCCCCAAACGACAATAGATTATCTATTCTAGCCCATAAACATCACCGATGCCAAAAAAATGGTGCTTCAAAAAAAAAAATAGCAAACTGATTCTCCCAATTGATCTCTTCAATTTGCTGCTTGCTCAATCTCAGCTTGCCATCTGGAGCTGTTTCAGATGGATGACAGTGATGCTAATCATTACAAGTTGGGTAATAAAAAGGTTGGCTAAATGATGGACAGCATAGGCTAGAGTGGCTTAACCAAAAAGTTAACCCCTTTCTCAACTTGGTATTTTTTACTACTTTGTTTTGTTGGCCAATGATGATGTTCTAGAGGTTTCATATTGACTTGCCTAGTTGCCTTGTGTCGACAAAGGAACAAACTAACTAGTTAGAAAGAGAGTTTAGAAGAGGTATTATCCATTTTCCGATCTGTTTAGAGTCCTTAATTTCCACTAGAAATTGCTATAGTGTGCCAAGGATTATCATTTTCATTGATATAGCTTCTTCTATCGTTTTATATTTATATTTTTTATGAATAATAATTTTACTTAAAAGCTACTAAGTGACAGATTTTATATATATATATAATTTGTACAATCTTAAAAATGTCAATTCAATGCTCCAAAACCTAGGGGAAAAAACACATAATGCAGGAGTCAGAAAACTTCTATTATTAAAAAAGAAATAAAAAAGCAAAGTTTCAGATCAGAATAACCATTATGGGCAAACATGTCTTGTTTCTAAACACATTGAAAAATGAAATAAAACAAAATTTTCTAATGAGAAACGGAAAACAATATATATATATATATATAGAAACCTGGTTGGCTAAACCATGCAGTGGCCCAGCTAAACCATTTAAAGCAGCTGCAAATGCAAGGTAAGGATCTGCAAGCGGAGTAGCAACCTGAATTGGACATTAAGATAAATTAGATGAAAGAAAATCCCAAAACAGAAGTCATCATAAATAAATAATAAAAAATTTATTATTATCTCACATATTTTAGAATTATGAAAGGATGGAAACCTAAACAACGGAGTTTGATATAGGGATGTAACTTACTAGGTGGGCAGTATGAGAACTAACATTCCCACCTTCATGATCACTGCAACCCAATTTTAACCAAAATGAAAATCAGCAAAAATGTGGTGGTAATTAAAGAAATCCTTACAAATTGTCATGAGCATAGTGTATGCCACCATTAAAAATGGAATACAAACCTATGGATGGTAACATACAGCCTCATAAACTCGAGCATTTTTGGATCATCAAACCCTAACATGTGTGCGTAATTTGCACCATAATCCAAAGAATCATCCATTGGTATGATTTTGCCATTCTTGTATATCCTTTATAAAAATAGGCCAACAAGTTAATCTAAACGTAAGAAGTTAGCAGAAATACTGCCAAACACATCCAGATCAGTGTCATATCATAATCTACCCCATGGCAGTTTGAATATTTTATTTTGATGAGGATGATATGCTTTAAATACCGTCGATAAATATAAGCAGCAACTGCTGGCACACGAGCAATCAAATTCATGCAATCCACATAAGTTGGCTCCCAATACCTAAATTAAAGTAATACACCTGCTATGTTAACTTGCAAGGTGCAAGAAGTAAAATAAAAACCATTCAGAACCTTACCTTGACTTGGGAATCCCACTCTGATGTGCCTTCTGAAACTCACTCTGAACCTGGAAGACGAAATGAATTGATTGTAAGTCATAACTCATCTACTACAAGAAGATTAACTATGCCATCCAAAGATAAGCAGTGGAATTAGTTCACTACAATCTTTAGCAATAGCACCGACAAAATAGTGAACTAAGTCTTCTTCTTTTTTTTTTTTAATAAAGGAAGATATCTTAATCTAAAATTATATAGATATGGAAAACAGAAAGTCTATACAAAAGAAACTAAACAAGAGAGGATAAAAATGACACTGACCAAGTTATCCTATAATTGAGACAAAGGAAATTAGACAAAATTATCCTATGATTGAGAGACCACGTTCAAGTTTTTCATCTAACGCATCTGCAACCCAGTTATTTCCCTTCCTCTATTGGAAGATGTCAACTCAAGCTTTCATAGAATAATAACCACATAAATACTTCCTGGAATTAGTCTACTAAAGTAAAGAAACCTAGATCAATAATGGCAGATAAAAGAGAACATTAAAACATGGTGCAGCATATGCCATTTTTCTGCAAAGAAATAATATCAAAAAATTCAATAGTCAAGAGGTCAACTTATCACAGAATCTTTTCAAAGGCATTGTCAAGAAACTTTCTATCAGGCAGGTCATCAAATTATAACACATGGATACGGGCTCCATGTATTAAACTTCACAACCTGCCTACACCACAAAGTCTAAACTATAGCAGCCAGAACATAAATAAAATAGCCTTCAAAAAGTCATAACTGCCAAGTGAATATGGCCATCTAAACATTTTAACAACAGAACAAATAAAATGAAACAACATAGAGGGTAAAATTAAGAAATTCAAGAAAAAAAAAAAGTTACTCAACCTGGAGGGCCATCACACCAGTAGTAAATTGTGTCATTGGATGCGCTGAAAGAGGCAGAGTATCGATTGCCTTATAAACATAGTCTGCAATAAAATATAACAAATCCAAGATTAACAAAATTTTGTGGCGCATCAAGATTAAAGTAAAGTATCGGGGACACTCCTATAGGGCTGGCAGAAACTGCTATCCTACCCAAGAATAATAAAATTTCTAGGTACAGGCCACACATAAATGACATAAAAGGAAGCAATGAATATCAGCTGCACAGACATGGTGCATTTAATCGTGAACTCCATATTTTTATGTTTACAAGCACTTAAATACGTTGCTTCTCGAAGAGTATTTATTTCCTCAAACAAGAACAATATATATAACAAGAAAAATTGAGATTATACCCTCATACAAAATTCCTTGACAGGACCCACAAGGATAACCAAGGAAACCTAACTTACAATAAAGAGACCCTAAATTCAAAACTAAACGATATGCTATGCATTGTTATATCTGTATATTAAAAAGCTGTCAACAGATATAGCATTGCACTTAAGTCTAATAAATATATTGACAAAGGAACTCTATAAAACCATGACAAACTACTTTGGTCAATCTATTATATCAAAAAGCAAAATAAATAGACCCCAAGTTCATACCTAAACAAAAAATTCTGCATTGTTTATCTATATTCTGAAAAATTGCATTAATTAATCCAATAGAATATTAAGAAAAACCAGCATAGCATTGCACTAAATTCTAGTGAAGTAACATTGACAAATACACTCAACAAAACCATGACAAACTACTTGATATCAATATATTATTTTACAAATCAAAATACACTACTTGAAGGTAGATAATCAAGCCATGATTAGTCTGTATAAAATAAAAATTGAACCTGGGACAGTTGCACGACTTCGCAATTCCTGGGCTAATGAATCTACTTGCTCTTTACTTGGTATCTGTGTCACAATGAACAAATCAAAGATCATTCATAAAATCTAGGCCAAGATCACATGTTAAAACCCTATATAATACTATCCTATTTTATATAAAAAGTGAACCGCAATCCAAAGTAATCGATCTAAATTATTTATGTACATTTTACATACTTTTCCTGTCAACAGAAGCCAGAGAATAGCCTCAGGCAAAGGCTCCCCACCAGGAATGGCAGCTGGTAGAGCTTTCTGGCAGTCGGGGATTGTCATGCCCCTAAAGCGAATTCCCTAGAAAACATAAGCCACCTGACCTCAGAAATCCATATAATAAACAGATGCCAAGTCCAAGATTTATCAACTAGTTCTTAGTGAGTAGTTAATTCACCTCACTATAATAATTCACAAGAATATGAAGAATGAATAAATTAGTATACACCTCATCTGGGTCAACTGATGAGCCTAGCCACAATAGAGCAGTCATTCCTCTCATTCCACCAAGTACCTTTCAATTGTAACAATAAGAACTCCAATATAAGTCACATTACAAGCTTATATCATTTCATCTATAAAATCTATGTATCTATATCTTAAAGGAAAGGGAGAAGGCAAAGGGTAAGGATCCAATGCTGCAATCAATTTGAAACGTTATACCTATAACCTATGATAAGGACAATATATTTACCATATCAACAGTGATCTTGCCCAATTCAACCTTTCCATAATCTTTCTTCACCTTCTTAACACGTTCCTGCAACCAATATTTACATACAGATTAAGATCGACATCTAATTCAATTCAAACAGGTTAGTGAAAGTTTTGCAAGCTAAGCATGAAGAATTAGATCATAATAGGAAACCTTGCTCAGCTCAACAACTAATCATCACTGAGAATTACTAGGTAAGGTATTAAGTATAAAATATTAACCAACTATGTCATAATAGAATTCACATTGCACAACTCACTACAACTAAAATGTGCATTTTAATGTTGGGTTATGCTACTCTTACAAACTTTATCCCTCACATACTCCCACAAAGTTGATATCAGCTACTCATTTTATGTACCAACTTCCTTTTCCCACGTCATCTTTGCCCCTCTCTCACTTCTCTCACCTTTGTGAGACCTTGTAAGAGGCTTCTTTTGTGAGAGAAGCATTATTCTTTAATGTTAGTGCAACTGTGCAGGCAAGAATTTGATTTACCAATACCCATTACAAATTTACAACCAAATAACTAAACCAAACATAGGATACAATAATCAAACCCATGCTTCATATATATATAAGCATCATAGCTCAGAGAGAAACAGATGCGCTGATGCACAAAAATTATTTGTTCAAAAAAAAAAAGCAGCAAGCAGCATCGTTATACATTAACTTATCCAACAGAAACCACCACTTTTGAAGCTTACAAATGCATACAAACCTGATACTCTGGAATTAATTCCTTCAGCTCAGAATAAAGATCCTGGAAAAAAGAAAATATCTGATATGAACAAAAGTGGAAGTAGACAAAGATCCATAGATACAAAAAAATCCATCGTAAATTGTATCCCAATAAATAAATATCTTCATGTCACTCATTTGATAATGCAGCACACAATCACTTTTAATAGAATTGACTAATGCAAATCTATAAATCCAGACAAGTGGCTAGGCCTGGAGATCATCTGAAAAGCAGAAAAACTCCAAGTTAAGACATGTGGAGATGCCAACTGAGACAGAATAGTGAACCTAACCAGTTAAAGAGCCAGTTCCACAATCATATCGTGCCCAACATAACCCCAAATCCCAATAACCTTATTCTAATAAATGTCATCAGGTCCAAAGATACATATATAAGAGATAGGGAACGGGAAAAATACATTACTGGAGGTCTGAGTTTGGAGCCATCTAACTGAATTGGCAAGGCTAGATTGTTGAACCTGAGATTAAAAAGTTCTTTAATTTAACAAAAATTAGCTCCATAACATGTGGAATCAATGCAAAAAATAAAATGGGGGCAAAAGTAGCGCCAAAAAAAAAAAAACTTTCAAATAATTTTCATTCTAAACTTACCAGCCGAGAGCGCAGCCATGAAAGTGCAGAAACACTTCTGAAGAAAGCCATCTATCGTTGCAAAAACCTGCAGAATCAAAACTGTAGAAGATATTAATGCCAATAAAGCACATTATATCTTCAGAAGCAAAATTGAATGAGCATTAAGTTAGACCAATCAGCAAACAAACATAGATATTGTAGCTGGGAAAAGCACAAAGCGATTGAAGACTAGTGAATGAAGAGTGAAATCAAAGCGAAAATAAACATTGAAGAGCAATAACCTGGGAACGGGGACTGGTATGGTTTTGGCGGAAGTTGGAATTCAAAGCAGAAGAAAAACGTAGCGACTAGAGTCAGAGAAGGAACAAACGCGAACGATCGCTGATCCCATTGAATAGGTCTGCTATCCTAAAATGGAAAGAACACAGATAAAAATAAATAGTAAAAGACAAAGAAAAGTCCCTTTTTGTCCCAAAACAAAAGTTTACTTTTGCTAAAAACAATCAATTTTGCGTCCTTTAGGCCGTTTGGGAGGAATTATTTGGAAAGAAAAGTAGTTTTTTTTTAAAAGAAAAATTGTTTTTGTAAAAATGATTCGTTTGTTTTGATTTAAAATAAAAAATATATTTTAAAAAAACAGTTTTACTTGTTTTTTTTATAAGTTAATATTTGTAACTTAAAAAACTAAATTTAATGAAAGAAGAAGACAATTTTTTAAATAAGTATATTCTTAAAATATTTCATAAATTCTTTAAAAAATATTTTTATATGTTATTTTTAATAATTTTATATATTTAAAAATATTTTTATATTTTTATATTCAAACGCAAGATATTTATTTTTTTTAATAAAATTACTTCATCTTAATTACGTTTAAATACTAAATATTTCATTTAAAAAAAATATTTCTATTTGAAGTACCTGCTCAAAAGTACAAACTCGTACAAACTGTCCATTACTTAAGGTGTTTAAGTTACACATCAATGTATTTAAGTTTTTTATTTTTTTAAATAATTTTTGTTTGTATTTTTATATTTTGTTTGTATTTTTGCTCTTTTTTAATTTTTTAAACATTGTGTTCTAATTTTTTAAATTTATTGAATTCTTTTCTTAAAAAAATTCAAATATATCGATATATGTAAAAGAATTGCCATCATATCTTTCAGATGTAACTTAGTAAACACCCTATTTTTAACATCATGAGAAAGTATATGTAAAAGAATTGTCACCATCTCTTCCACTCCCATATTTTTTGATGGCTCTAACTAACTCACCACTCTCACCATATGACATAAGGAATGGAAACTCTTCTTGTCCATCTTAGTGTTTTCTACATATGCTAAATTAGACAAATAAATCACCCTCTCAAAATCAACTTCTCTAACTTTATACCTACTAAATGCTGACCACTTTCTTTTCTTTTTTTCTCCAAGATAATCTAACATGATCACCGACAACAATAAGGTCAACATCATGAACATTGCATTTCCAAATGCATAACTAAAATTGCAATAATCCTCAACTTCCTTGTTTTTTTGTAATTGATCCATGATTTGGCATATGGACAATTTGAATTTGCAATAAAGAATACAAAACAACAAATAATGTATATAAAATTTGCTACAAATATATATAATAGATCTCTATTCTTAACAAAATAATGAGACTGTTACGTAGTCCATGCAAACAATTACTTTGAAAATTTCTTGAAAAACTTTCATAGTGGTTCTTAATATTGGTAATATTTTATACATACGGAAAGAACATTGTTCTAGTTGTTGTAGGTTATATCTCAAGCAAATAGAACATAATGCTAATTGTCACAACGTGACGGATGGAAAAAATGTACCGTTGTGACCTCAAGGCTATAAAAGAAAAAAATACAGAGATAAAAATTAGAGTCACCACCAATTAATTTATAAAGATAATTGAGATCCTTTTAAAAATAAAAAACTGGCCATTGGAACTAGATGATAGGTTCGGGAGTCTAATTACGTGTGGGGAAGGTGTTAGGCACCCCACAGCGTTCATCTCTAAGGATGATTACCCTAAATTGTTTGTGCTTAAATTTATTATTTGAATTACCCCTTTTATTATTTTGATTTTAAAAAAATAAAGAAGTTAAAGATTAGACCTGTCTTACTATGTAAGTGCCTACGTACCCTTAAGGGATCAAGGTCCACGTAATTCGAATTAATTTGATTAAAATTTGATTAAGACAATATGAGAATGTGAGTTTCCACATAGAGTCCAACAAAATGAGAGATTAATTCTCTACATAAAGCTTGAATAAATGAGGACAATACAGGAAAATGACTTTTCACATGAAACCTAACAAAATGGGAAAATATTTCCCCACATAATGTTTAAAGGAATGAAGACAGTATGAGAAATAAATTTTCACATAAAGCTTAGACAAAATGGGAGGATGTTTCCCCACATAATGTTCAAATGAATGATGATAGTATGAGAAATGGATTTCCACATAAAGCTTAAACAAAATGAAAAAATATTTCTCCACATAATATTTGAGATTTAAAATAGCGTTTTTCAAAGTATCGGGGTCGGATTTGAATTTTTGAAAGTATAAAGGGTTAATTTTGAATTATGAAAAGTATTGTGTAAAAAAAAACTCAATTTGAAACTGACTTTCAAACCCCCACAAAACATTTAATTGGGCTTATGGGTCCCCGAATTCGATGAACTTTCCTTTTAAAACCCTTTTTTTTATCATTATATATGTATTTGTTTTTATTTAGGAAAACTGGACCTTTGGAGCCCACAATATATTTTTTCTTTGGCTCGTAAAAAAAAAGAGTAAAGGAAGTGAATTGAATACCCAAAACCAAGTGGCTGGTATGTCCCTTCATTCTTATTTTGCTATCCCAAATGATATCTTGGCCAAAATAAAGTAATGGGAAGAAGGGTCAACACTTATTAACATAAGGGTTAGCTCGTTTAAAAGTATTATAGTGATTCCCTACTCAGAATAAATACAAGTCCTCTTCACGAATATTTTTTTCACATAAAATAAACAAAGATCACCAGTGTTCTGGTTGGACTTGAATACTAATTACTTGCTGACCA
>JASKGM010000005.1:9603294-9632005 GCA_034509205.1 Ceratonia siliqua
TTTTTTATTTTTAAAATAATATTTTGTTTTTTATAAAAAAATTATTAATTTACACTAATATAATAGATGATTACGAAAAAAAATTAATATTTATAATAAAATTGAATGACATTTTAAAAATATATATTAAATATTATAATACTAAATTTTTAAAAAAATAAAGATAACTTATGCTACAAAATAAGTTATTTGTATTAGTTTTAGAAATATTACATTATCTTAAAAAAAAAAATTTTTTTCTTTAGTATCATTATAAAATATGTTTTTTTTTTAAGTTTTAAGATATTAAATAAAATAAATTTTATGAGATATTATTTTAAAATAAAATCTTTAAAATAAAATTTTAAAAATAAGTAAAATTTACTAATTAAATTTTGATTATGTCAATTTCTTCTCAATTTCACTCTTTAATATAAAATTTGACAAAAGATGAGAAGAAAATTCTTAATAAACGAGGGTAATGATGATTGATGATACCCACATGAGCAAATTTCTTTAAACAAATGACAAAAGAAAAAGAAAAATAAGAAAAGGAAGAAGAAGAATGATGATGACAGCTTGGTTAGAAAGCCACGCTGCGTAAGGCTTTTTCCTATTCTTGAAGGCCCCACATCACAGGACCTTTTTTCATGTGAATGGCCACTGTCCAAAAAATGTGGGCACCTGCCTCAGCCGTCCCACGAAGGAAAACTTGTAGACTTGCACTGCTTCGCCGTCTCCACCGCCATTCTATCTGATTTTTGGATATACAAAGGAATCATGGTATTTCAAAATCTAAAAGGTCCAAAGGGGAATCACAGGGTTTGGTGGACGGGGAAGACTTGCAGAAAGCTGGAAACATTGGGTCCCTTGCTGGGTTTTGACAGTCCACGTGGGAGCCCCTCTGTGGCTCATCTTTCACTATCTGCTTTTCTTTTATTCATCTTTAAGAACCAGCCTTACTTCAACCCATTGACATTTGACTTTGCGCATAATGCCCTCACGTAGGTTACGCTTCAAGTGTATCTTGGTCACTTGGTAACGGAATATCCCTCTGTTCATTTCCCAACTTTAATGGTAACTTGTCATTTCTAACTGCTCAATGTTCTAACTTGTTATCTTGGAGTTTCTTTTCTAATAGTTTAAGTTAGTATTGCATCAGATAATAGTAATAATGAACTATTCTTGAATGTTTACCTGAGAATTTAAGATTTTACCATTAATGAAAAAGGCAACTTTGGACAAGAACTACTATAATGGAATATGATCAGCATACCAGCTATGCATGGTGCTGCTCACCACCATACCAAATAATAGGACCAAAGCAATTAAGAATCAAAATTATCAGCTGGGCGGTGATTCATTCTTCGTATGGCTTAAGCAATGGTCCCACATACGTGATCATGTTGCACACAGCAGACTCTTGAATTGTATATTTATATATATTTCTGCTGGGGCTTCTCTTGTTGCCATGTCAGCATCTGCCGTGGAATGAGCAAAAAAGCACAAGGGAGATGAAGCCTGCCTGCTACCCCCTTTAGCTTTTATGTCTTACCACCCTGGCATTTCCTCTTCTTTTTGTATTCCTTTTCTACTTCCTTTTCTGCTTTCTTAGCTCTTCCATTGATACAACAACACACCGCCACACCGGCTTTCTCCTTCTTCTACCGACTCTTTCATCAACATCAAGATTCATCAACCTCAGTTTCTGCAAGTCACCACTCTGATTTTCATGATCAGCAAAAGTTAGCATCATGGTAAGATTCTGATATTCAGTTTCTATCCTCCTAACTTTTGGTTCCTTGATCATTAACACTTCCTTGCCTTCTTGGGATGGTTCAGGGAACTCCGGTGAACATCATCGTTGGATCACACGTTTGGGTTGAGGATCCTGAGATAGCTTGGATTGATGGTGAAGTGACAGAAATCAATGGCAGCGATGTCACCATTGTTACTACTAATGGGAAAACTGTAAGCTTCTATCACCTTTCTATAACTTTGGAATACTGGAAACGCTGTCATATATTATTGAAACACCAGAAAAATTCATTAGACTCGTTCTATATCATAGATGTCGATATATCAGGCAATTCATAGCAATGTGGAGAACGTTGCTAGTTGAGTATAATAGCATGACAACTTTGGATCTGAATGATATTGTAGAAAGAAATATAGGGTCATTTATCAGCTTTTTTTCCTCGATCCCTAGACTTTACTCAGAAACAAAATAGCTTAAAGTAAAAGTACAATTTTGTGTGAATAATGGATTTAAAGCAGAAACATAACAAGTTGTCAACCTACAAAACAGGATTAAACTGAGAGAAAGTGGTGTAATATTTTCTACTAGCTTGGGAACAGAATCAAGATAGTTTAGAAGCAACATCAATGTCAGATGGAATAGAAATTATTCATTTCCCTCAAACTTCAAATTATTGATATATCCATATACATTATGATATACAAGTAGAGTCGACTACACTCGAAGAAAAAAAGCAGCCTAGTTTCCAAATAAAATTCCTCTAGTTTGGTGGGTGTCACTGGTACCATAATCAATTTTGATGCCAGAATGAACATTAGCATTTACCTCAATTTCAGATTGTGGCAGACGTTTCTAGTATATATCCTAAAGATACAGAGGCACCACCAGCAGGGGTTGATGACATGACAAAGTTAGCATACCTCCATGAGCCAGGAGTCCTGCATAACCTTGCCTGTCGTTTCGGTCTCAATGAGATATATGTGAGTCACAACAACCTAATAAACTCCTCAATATATTACATGGATTATTGGCAAAAAAGAGGGGAACAGAATCTGACAGTTAATAATGGTATACGCAGACATATACAGGGAATATCTTAATAGCAGTAAATCCTTTCCGGAGACTGCCACACTTGTATGACATCCATATGATGGAGCAGTATAAAGGAGCAGCATTTGGAGAGCTGAGCCCTCACCTTTTTGCTGTGGCGGACACTTGTTACAGGTATAGAGCAATGCAAGAATAGTTGTGTTCCAAGTTAACTCAGATAACATTTGTGATAGAGTTAAGTTAATATATCAGGGCAATGATAAATGATAATGGAAGCCAGTCCATTCTGGTAAGTGGAGAGAGTGGAGCTGGTAAAACAGAGACAACAAAAATGCTAATGAGATATCTAGCGTTCATGGGGGGCAGATCTAATACAGAAGGAAGAACAGTAGAACAACAAGTTTTGGAAGTGAGTTTGAAGTACTTGTATATTGTTTCTCCGTTAACTCAAATCAAATTATAGATGGAGTGACTTTTTCTCTTTTTCAGTCCAATCCGGTGTTGGAAGCATTTGGGAATGCCAAAACTGTGAAAAATAATAATTCAAGGTAAATTGTATAGACATGTCTCTCTGTTCTTATTTTCTCTCATAAATTTCTTTTCAGTTGTTCTTACAAAAATTATCTGAGGTTGTGGCAGTCGTTTTGGTAAATTTGTTGAAATTCAATTTGACAAGAATGTGAAGATTTCGGGAGCTGCAATTCGTACATATCTCCTTGAAAGGTCACGAGTTTGCCAGGTTTCTGACCCAGAGAGGAACTATCATTGCTTTTACATGCTTTGTGCAGCACCACCAGAGGTGACATTACTATAACGGTCTGAAAGAAATTTGGTAACGCAACCTCATAAAATCTAACTGTTAAAAGTTTCCTTATAGGATGTCAAGAAGTACAAGTTAGGAGATCCAAGGCAATTTCACTATCTTAATCAATCAAACTGCTATGAAGTATCGAATGTAGATGATGCAAAAGAATACTTGGAGACCAGAAATGCAATGGATATTGTAGGCATCAGCCAGGATGAGCAGGTTTTCGGCAAAAGCATCAGTACTTAACATTTCAATGAAGCAGTGATTTCCTTTTATCCATTATAAAATTTGATCAAGGAAAATTTCCTTCTGCAGGATGCTATTTTTCGTGTGGTAGCTGCAATCCTCCATCTTGGAAACATTGACTTCATCAAAGGGAAGGAAATTGATTCTTCCAAATTAAAAGATGAGAAATCACTATTCCACCTTCGCACAGTTGCAGAGCTACTCATGTAAAAGCTTTGATCCGTTTGTCAAATTCATCTAGTTTGTATGATTCATCTCTAATGTCTCTCAACATGTTTATTTCAGGTGTGATGAGAAAGCACTAGAAGACTCACTTTGCAAGCGTGTCATAGTTACTCCTGATGGTAACATCACAAAACCACTAGACCCAGACTCGGCTGCTTTGAGTAGAGATGCTTTGGCAAAGACTGTGTACTCCAGACTGTTTGATTGGTAAGAAACAAAATAACCAATACTATCAATATATCCTGTCATCCAGCAGTCAGATATTAAAATCAATCTAGCTCATAAAATACCCAAAGACAGTGTTGCCTAGGCAACATACTAGCTCTAACAACAGCAACCGTAATAATAATAAATCGTCTCTGAACCAGCAGCATTTTGCTTCTTTTCCCTATTTTACGCACATACTTGTATTCTGAGACAAGGATTCAGATACTTTGAAATCATTCTTGAACTATGGTAGGATTGTGGACAAGATAAACAGTTCAATTGGTCAAGATCCTAATGCAACAAGCTTAATAGGAGTCCTTGACATTTATGGATTTGAAAGCTTCAAAATCAACAGGTAAACAGAAAATTTGTGTAGTTCAGATGAATAAATTCTACATCTTCATATTAAAGTCTCATTCTTTGCTCCATTTACTAGTTTTGAGCAACTATGTATCAACCTAACAAATGAGAAGTTGCAACAACATTTTAACCAGGCAAGGCTATGACTTCTATATATAGTGCAAGTATTATTATACTTAGTATAATGCAGGTACATTATATTAAAATGCATCATTTTCAACAGCACGTATTTAAGATGGAGCAAGAAGAGTACACAAAGGAGGAAATTAACTGGAGCTATGTAGAATTTGTGGATAACCAAGATGTTCTGGATCTTATCGAAAAGGTAATCAGTGACTCATGTATATCCATTGATTATTTAAGACCTTTTCTACCAGATAAATATTTACATGTCCTGCATGCAGAAACCTGGGGGAATAATTGCTCTTCTTGATGAAGCCTGGTATGCCATTTTCTTTCTTAAAATACTTTGGATAGTTTGAAATGATAAAAGTTAGAACAGATCAACATATTTGATCAAAATAAGCTTGCAAAAGAATTCCTTAATACAGGACAGCATGGTGGTAGAACTTGCTCAGACAAAGTATTTAAGTCCCTGCTAATCAGCAAGGGAAAAGAAAACAGGTTAATTTAAACATATTCATATCTCCTGCAGCATGTTCCCCAAGTCCACCCATGAGACATTTGCACAAAAATTGTATCAGACATATAAAGCACACAAGCGCTTCAGCAAGCCAAAACTTGCTCGAACAGATTTCACAATCAACCATTATGCCGGAGATGTAAGCTAAATTCTATATCATTACTTAGCCAACCAGTCACAAATGTAAAACTGTTAATTTCTTGTCACGAAACCTTTTGACATACAGGTCACATACCAAGCAGATCAATTTCTTGACAAAAATAAAGATTATGTTGTAGCAGAGCATCAAGCTCTTTTATATGCCTCCAAGTGCTCATTTGTTGCTAATCTTTTCCCTCCATTGCCTGAGGAGACATCAAAACAATCAAAGTTCTCTTCCATTGGATCACGGTTCAAGGTAAACAATAATTCAATTTCAACACAAGGCATTCCATCTGTTTCTGAAAACTCTTAGCCCCTAACTTGCTTTAGAATCCATTCTTGTCGTCTAGCAACAACTACAATCTCTGATGGAGACACTGAACACAACAGAACCACATTACATCAGATGTGTGAAACCAAATACAGTTTTGCAACCTGGAATATTTGAGAACTTCAATGTCTTAAACCAGTTGAGATGTGGAGTAAGTTTTATATTTTCCTCTAATTATATTAATATAACACCATTCGTTATGTTTGAGAAGTTTCTTCAACCAGTAACATTTACTTCATTGGTACCCTTGCAGGGAGTACTTGAGGCAATTAGGATTAGTTGTGCTGGGTATCCAACAAAAAGAACTTTTGACGAGTTCCTTGATCGTTTTGGAATGCTAGCCCCCGATGTCCTAGACGGGTACGCAAAATTCTTGTATTACAAGAGAATCAAAAAGATGCTTCTTCACAAGAATCATGAATGAGGGGTGGAATACAAACATTGCTATATTAAACTACTTGAAGCATCATCTTAAAATACCAATAAAAAGAATCTACGATGTAGCCCATAGGGAGCCAATCCAGATTATCCGAATATCATAGATCTATCTCCATCATGGTCAAACCTTGTAAATTGTAATATATATGTTGAACTTCACTTATAACCCCATATGATAAATACTTCTTTCTTCTTTGCAGACCTGAGGAGAAAACAGCATGTATTGCCATCTGTGATAAAATGGGATTAAAAGGCTATCAAGTAAGTCTACATATGGAAAAACAAATGATATGGCAACAAAAGGCATCAATATCCATTAATTTCTCCAGAAATCAAGTCCCTTGAGCTCTAATAAATTCCCCCCTGCTGTTTCATTCAGATGGGGAAAACAAAGGTATTTCTCAGAGCTGGTCAGATGGCTGAATTAGATGCACGAAGAGCTGAGATCTTAGCTAAAGCAGCTAGATGCATACAGAGACAAATCCGAACACATTTGACCAGAAAAGAGTTCATCACTCTGAGAAAGGCTACAATTCATATCCAAAAATTGTGGAGAGGTTACCTTTCTTCACAAAAATGAGTTGTAAATACATTTACTTAAACTCTGGCCTGAAAATAACTTTGACTTTGATTACTTTTGGTTTCTCTTCGTTATTTCAGCCAAACTTGCACGAGAACTCTACGAGCATATGCGGAGGGAAGCAGCTTCAATCCGCATTCAGAAACATGCGCGCGCACACACAGCAAGAATGCATTATACATCATTGCAAGCATCAGCAGTAGTTATTCAGTCGGGATTAAGAGCAATGGCAGCACGAAATGGATATAGGTACAGACGAAGAACGAAGGCTGCAACCAAAGTTCAGGTAAAGCCATCTTTGGCAGGTTTTTTTCTTTTGGATAAAATATTTATTAGGAAGAAGGCTGTGGGCCTGTGGCAGGAATATTTAACAGCAACATAGTTCAAAACATGCAATAACGAAATAAATTGGCATCCAGTTCCTGTTCATTTTCATTAATAAAAAGTTGAAGAAACATTAGATATGAGCATGCACGAAATTGAGATTTCATTAAGAAAAATTTCAAACTGAAAATAATAATAATTTCTCATTTCCTTTCACAGACCCAATGGAGAAGAGTCCAAGCTTTTTCTGCTTACAAGCTGCAGAAGAAAGCAACTCTTACGCTTCAATGTCTCTGGAGAGCGAGAGTAGCTAGGAAAGAGCTCAGAAAGCTACGAATGGTGAGCATTCCTTCTTATTTATCATTTTCTGGAACTTGTCAGCCAATTATTTTAGATTTATTCTATAAGAAAAAGATATTTCAAAAGTAGAGGCATGGACATGGCACATTGTAATGGTAAGAAACCACTGTGCAGGCTGCAAGGGAAACGGGTGCACTTAAGGAGGCAAAGGACAAGTTGGAGAAGCGTGTTGAAGAGCTTACATGGCGACTAGAATTTGAAAAGCACCTGAGGGTATGGGCTCAATCTACTGATTCTACATGATAAACATTAAATGGCTAAGTTACATGATGAATAACAATAATATCACATGCCTTGTTCTTCATTAAATGGATGTCATTAAATCACTGTATTGAGTTGGTGATTGACTTCACATATCCAGGATACTGGTCAAATGAAAAAATCTTGATTCATTCATAAGTCATTTTATTTACCACATCTAATCGGGAAAAAATACATATCCCGCAGATTGACCTCGAAGAAGCTAAAGGGCAAGAAATTGTCAAGTTACAGAACGCTTTACAAGAAATGCAAGGTCAGCTAGACGAAGCCCATGCCGCAATTATACATGAGAAAGAAGCAGCAAAACTAGCTATTGAGTCAGCACCACCAGTCATTAAAGAGGTACCTGTTGTGGACGAAACCAAGCTGGAGTTACTGACAAATAAAAATGTAGAGCTAGAGGTATTTCCAAAGCATTGTCTCCTAGATATTGAGGATAGTTTACATTCAGCATTTAGAGGATGGAATGATAAAAATTATATTTGGTAGCAGATCTAATACGTTATTGATATGTTACAACAAAAGAGGGACCATTTAGTTGTATCTGAAAATGGTATTTTGATAAAAGATACACAGTGGAGTTGAAGAAAAATCCATATATATATTTCTACAAAGTCAGAAATACCATTAAATAATGTAAAAGGAAAGAAACATGCTGTTTTAATTTTTTTTATTCTTTTCTTTTTCTAGAATATTATCTCTTTTACCATACACAACTCAAAGTGAAAATAATAATGCAATTAGGAGGAAGAATAATGGAAAACGGTGGCTCGATGATGTAGAGTTCAGGACCATTTCAGAAATAGAAACTCATGCAAACTCCCTGAATTGTTTATCATATATTTACACTCTTAATGTGTGACAGTGTCGCACACGCTCCCGAGTACCAATACCACTATGTAGGGCATATAGCATCCTATATATGCTGGATTGCTTATTTGATTGTGACAGTAATGATAATCCATCAGTCAAAGAATGGAGAATTAAAAAGTAAAAAAAGAAAGCAGGAAAGCGATAATCTAAAATTTCCAGATATAAATATGATGCACTGAGACAGTCACATTCAAATTGAAGCATGAAGCATATATAAATAAATTGATCTGGACACTAAATATGGTGGCAAGTAATTAATTCTAATCTCTGAAATTGCAGAGTGAAGTAGAAGAGCTAAAGAAGAAGATTGGAGAATTCGAGGAAAGGTATTCAGAAGTACAAAAGGAGAATCAAGCAAGGCTGCAGGAGGCAGAAGAAGCACAGCAGAAAGCAACACAACTTCAGGAGACTATAGAAAGGTTGTCAAGTAATAATTGGCCATAAAAACATCTCTACCATCATAAACTGGCATTGATTGTCTTTTCTTTTTGACTCCAGATTAGAATTGAATTTGTCCAACGTTGAGTCTGAGAATCAAGTTCTACGTCAGCAGGCTTTGGTTGAATCAAAAAATGAGGAACTCTCTGAAGAGCTTACAACGTAAGATCTGACTATATTTTTTTGCACTATCCATTATTATTTTTCTGCTTGCGTAATTCTTAGCAGCCAAAGACAATCATCAGAGTATGGCTGAACTTGAATGAAGCTAATCCAAAAAGTTGTAGACTTCTATGAGATCCCTTCTTGGGTCACATACTTTGATGACCAGAAGTCCTTTAGCTAGATATAATATATATAAAAGAGATTTGCTATTCCATAACAAAGGCCATAATATGATTTTACAATATTACATTAAATTGCTTACTTACCATTAAATTGACCATAAATTTGGGAAGGAATAATGACACACAAAGCTGAAACAATTATTACTTATATACACCTCAGTAATATTCTGAAACCTTACACTTTCTCCAGCCTCAAGGGTCAGATAGCAAATCTAGAATCAGAGAATGAATTTCTCCGGAACCAGCCAGCAGCAGCTGCTGCTGTGGAGCAGAAAGTTCATCCAGAAAAAATAGCAACGCAAGACCAGGAAGATGTTATTGTGGAACATATTGAACAGAAAGTTAACCCAGATAGAATAACTTTACAAGTCAAGGTACACTACTTTAAGTTTTCTTATAAAGTTATTCATTATATGACACTATTTACTGTGGTGGTGCAGAATTTGGATAATGGAATCCAAACAGCAGAAGAATGCCAAACAAGAAAAGTATTGCTAACTTACTTCATTTGTTCTTTTAAGAATTTCTGGGTAACTACATGATAACAGAATGTTAATTTCAACTTCTAAAATTGTTTTCAGGAACCAAGACTACCTCTCTCCATTCTTACGAAACAAAGACCACTCACAGACAGGCAGCAGGTATGTTTTCAAAAGCTAAAATCACGACAGTGAAAGAAAACATGAGAAGACTAAGAGACTGAAAATAAGCAGCTAGCTGCACAAATAAATGGTACACTAAAACTTTCATTTCTTTCTAAACAGGAAAATCATGATATACTGCTCAAGTGTCTTGCAGAAGATCAGCGATTTGAGAAAAACAGATCAGTTGCTGCTTGTGTTATCTATAAAGCACTTCTTCAGTGGAGATCCTTTGAAGCAGAGAAGACACATATATTTGATAAAATTATTCACACAATCCGATCATCTATTGAGGTAGTATCCTCCAAGTACTTAAGTACACCAACAAAGATCAAGGAATATAAAATAAACCATAAGCATTCCTACCTAAATGTAAATGACTCATTTTAATGCATGAAAGTAATTCCATTTATGTCCTGACAGAATCAAGAAGGAATCAATGACCTAGCATATTGGCTCTCAACAACTTCAACATTACTGTTTTTTCTACAAAGCACACTCAAGGCCAGCAATACAACTAAGGCAGTATCTCGTAATCGAAACTCCCCAGCCAGCCTATTTGGCAGAATGGCACAAGTAAGCTTCCAAAACTGCAAATTTTCAGTGCATTAAATCAATATTATAATATAATGATTCTTGATCTACAAAATTAGGGCTTGCTTTCATCCTCTATGGACATGGGGGTTTCAAGTGGCTACAGTGGAATGGTGGGCAAGCCAAATGAGCAATCTAAAGTGGAAGCCAAGTACCCAGCTATTCTATTTAAGCAACATTTAACTGCATATGTTGAGAAGATATATGGAATGATCCGTGATAGTTTAAAGAAAGAGATCAGTCCATTCCTAAATTTGTGCATTCAGGTGGGCATCATATTCAAGAAAAAGTTTAGAATTACATCAAAAAATTATATCTTGCTTGATTAACTAAATCTTATGTAACCATTGACAGGCACCAAGATCTATAAGGACCAGATCAGTACGAGGGTCATCAAGAAACATCCACTCAAATATAGTTGCAAAACAACAGGCATCAAATATGCACTGGAAAAGCATTGTCAATAAGTTAGATGATACCTTGGGTATATTGTCTCAAAACTATGTAAGCATGAATTACTCAGTTACCTGCTTTTTGCCGGGTTTTCTTTATTAGAGAATATTTTTCAAAATCCTATACATCTTGTGACTTCAGGTCCCTTCCATGCTTACAAGGAAGATATTTAGTCAGGTTTTCTCTTTCATGAATGTCCAGCTCTTTAATAGGTGAGCAGATTTTGAATTCATATGCACTAAGCATCTTAGAGTAGCAAATTCAAATTCTAATTTATAGCAAATCCCATAAACTTACAAAAACTATGGTCTGGCAGTTTGTTGCTTCGTCGTGAGTGCTGTTCCTTTAGCAATGGAGAATATTTGAAGGCAGGTTTGCATGAGTTGGAACTATGGTGTATCAAAGCAACTGATCAGGTAATCTTACATTTTTGCCATAACATATGCCTAGACTAGAAAGGGCAGAAGAGCAAAACATTCATTTAGTACTTCATTTTTTTTTGTTTTTATTTTGTAGTTTGCTGGATCTTCTTGGGATGAACTCAAACACATACGCCAAGCTGTGGGCTTTCTGGTATACTTTCTTGGACTAAGACTGTACGCACTCCATTCCCTTTTTTTCCTTTCTTTGAGCTTCAATTTTCACAATGCTTCATTTATGCAGGTTTTGCATCAAAAGACACAGAAATCTTTGGATGAGATTACAAATGAACTCTGTCCGGTAATTCAGCTAACTCTTTTACAAAAAACACCATATTTTATAATGAGCTTTTAACATTTTTATCAGGAATATATAAATATAAAAGAGCTCCTAACATATATAATTTTCTATTTGGATAAGAAGTAACTTATTTACAAATTGTAGCTTTCTTTGCAGAATTAGTTCTTTTATCTATATTTAATGTTTAAAAATCCAGGAAAAGAGGAATGGTTCTAACTCAGATTACTGTACTGATGTAATCTATCATTTCTTGTTTTACTGATTACTGTTTTGGTTCTTACATCAGGTGCTAAGTATTCCACAAATATATCGTATTGGAACTATGTTTTGGGATGACAAGTATGGAGCCCAGGGGTTATCTCCAGAAGTATGTACTCGCTCCTTGTCCATATCTCCACTGCACGTTTTTACGCATCTATTCCAATCTTTCAAGTTTATTAACATTCTGTATGATTCAAAAGGCATCATAACAGTAGATTTTTTATGTGAAAAAATGTATTACTGGAATGGGAAACATTTTACCAAATGGTACAACAGAAGATCATACCTTGTCCGTTAATTGACGGTGCAAAACACCTGAAAACACAAAACAATGTTTTCTAATAAATTACTTATTTGCGTCATAACTAATTTTCTATAGATACAGAACAGAAATGGCAACCAAGGAACAATATTGAAAATTTCTTGATAATCAATTCTAGTGATAAGACTGAAAACCATAACCTAATTTTACTATGACAAGTAACCCAATCTCAGAGCTCAAGAAATCCTAATCCAAAATACAAAATGAAACCCTAAATGAACTAATAATAAAATACCCTAATACTCAAACAACTAAATCTCGAATTTCTGAATAACCGATAACTTAACATCTTTGATTTTCGTTTTAAAATTTTTTCAGGTGATTAGCAGAATGAGAGTGCTTATGGCAGAAGACTCAATAAACATACCCAATAACTCCTTCCTTCTCGAAGTGAATTCCAGGTAATTCATATTAATAAATTACTCAACTCTTCTCCAATTTCCCTTATCAAACTTCAAACATCACTCCCCTCCCAATGAAAAAGCACATTTTCCCCCCAATAAGCTATAGCTCTTGTTTCTTGTACAAATTTCAGCATACCTTTCTCAATGGAGGAGATGTTCCGTTCCATGAGCGACATCCGCCTATCAGACATCAATGTGGATCCACCAACAATCCTCAGGCAAAGGTCTGACTTCCAATTCTTACTGCAACAAATGGACAGCGAGTCTCAATGAGATAATGAAAGTTTTGGTTTTGATGTAAAGCTCTAGTTTTTGATTTGCCACTAATTTTGGGTTTGGTGTGGAGAGAGTAAATTGAGTGGTGAGGAATTGTAATTATTTATTTTTATTTGTTTCAATTTTTTCAATTATTTTTGGGCGAATTCCATTCTTTTGGTTCATTAAGGCTTCCCATGATACAAGACCTCAGTGAAATTTGTCATTGTTGCATACTTTACAAATAGAAATGAAATGGAGAAAATTTTGGGTTTAATTCAACCTCACCTTCAGGCCTCAGCCTATCTTTCCAGAAAGATCACTACAGTCTTCTTAATTTTGCGTTGATCTTGGTAGAGTTTCCATTCCAACAATAATTGAAGAAAGAAAGAGCAAATACTTAACTACAAAAATATTATAGTTTAATTAATTAAAATAGATGAAAAAAATAGTATACGTAATTTTTCACGTATTACTAAATACAATAGGTATATCTTTAGCATCTAATTAACTACATTAATCAACAAGTATACTTTACATGAATTACATTAATTTAAATAAATGAACTATGAGATTTTAAGTATACAATAAAAAATTAAACTTTAACAAATAAAAAATATCAAATTACTAATTTTAACACTTTCCCATAATTTAAAGTTTTCTTCATAGATATCTCTAAGTACTCTTGATTAGATATCATCTGTCACACATTTCACTTAAAATATTTAACTTAATGCTTCTCTTTCACTATTTTTTTAGCATATACGACTTCCCTATCCTCTTTTTCTATGCTCTAGTATCATTTTGTTAGAGGAAAGAAGAAATAGTATTATTTCTCTAAGAGAAGGAATTTTTTTAACTCATTTCTTATTTCTCTCTATTAATTTAGTTGACTTACTTCAAATCAGTATTTGTAAGTACATTATATGACGCTTTAGTATCTAGTTACATAAATTATTAATTAAAATATTGTACATGAATCATAATAATATAGATATATACAAAATGATCATATTCTAATTTCACTATCAATATTAAATTTTAACATTTAGAAAATATTAAATTATTAATTTTAACAATTTACAAAGTTTGTGGAAGTGTAAATGAATTGCTATATAATACACTGTACCTCAAGCACACTAATATAAAATACATTAACTATATATAATTTTAGTTACATGATTAAACATTGAATTTTAACATTTAAAAATATCAAATTACTAATTGCAACAATTGAATTAAGAAGTTACGAAGTAATACACCATATATAAATTATACTAATTTAAATATATAAATTATCATATTTTATGTACATAACTAAGTATTAAACTTTAAAATTTTAAAAAATCAAACTATTAATTTAATGAGTTTATATGGAACTATGAAAAATATTAAGAATCTTTTATCTATTAATTAACTAAAGATTTTTTTTATGTAACCAATAGATACATATAATTTATGTGCTGTTATTAAATACATGGCATAAAATAGAATACATATCCAACTTTTATATATAGCATAGGTATAGATTGAATTACTAATAATTTAATATATAAATTTTTATTGATAAGTTTGAAATGCTTAAAAAAGTGTTAAATGGGTCTTAAAAAAAATTATAGTCATTAAATGAAATATATAATATTACACGAAAACAAAAGATTACTTAATAATTAAAATAAAAATTAATATATTAAATAACCTCTCATATTTTGATGTTTATTTTAATATTTTTTATTTATACTAAATTGACTTTTCAAACTTGTCTGAATATAAAAAAGTTAATTTTTTTTAATTTTTAAATTAATATAAAAGATAAATCAATATTTTGTATTTTTATTAAAAATCGAATGCCATATAAAAAATAAGAAGAATATTATACTTCTATTTTATATTTTTATTATTACTAGAAATAAAAAATAAAAAGATAATATTACATAAAAATTTTATGACAAAATTGATATATTAATGAAGGTTATCATAAATACATATATTGCAAATCAAAGTTATTTGTTCTATTAATAATTCTATTGTAAAATAATAAATTTTATAATATAATGATTTTTTTTTCAATTATCAAGAACTTAATAAAGAAACAGGGAAAGATTTTAGATAACTTGATATCAAGATCAATAAGGAGACAAGACAAGGAAAAGAAACAAAAAATGAAAAGTGAAAGTGAAAACCAAAACCGAAAGATGAAAACGCTAAGCAGTATGGATTTGGATAACTTCTCCTCAATTGGACTGAGTCTGTGACGTGCTTACAATTTTCGACTTGCATTCTAATCAACAATGAGGGGATGCGAATTGCCGTTAACGAAATTGGCGCTTCCCCGTATTACCAGTAGTAGCTTCTCCTTCACTTTTCCCATTGCTGCAATTCAATTTCGGCACTCTGTCAGCATTCACAGGGGAAAGCCTCCCACTTTATTCTATACCCAACAAGCTAAGGCCAACGCAGAGTTCTCATCTAGTGCTCCCCCTTCGGTTGCTGCCCAAAATGAAGAAGAAGAAGAAAGCTTTCAAGTGCTGACAGCTGTGAAAAGCGATTACAATGACATATTGATTGTGGACACTCCAAAGTCTAGAATGCTACTCCTTGATTCCTCCCGTATTTCTCCCTCTCTCTCTTTCTCTTAGTCTTGTCCGTTCTTGCATGGACTCTTCCATTAAGAAGTATCCAAATGGGCCTTAAAGTTGTGCAAAATCCCCGCAGAGAGTATGTGAACAAAGTGTAAAAAAAAAAAAGAAGACATGAAATTTAAGCCCCTCTCTTGTTTTCTCACCATCTTGCCCAGCAATACCAATTTTCTTCAAAATTCGAGTAGTACCTAATATGTTAAGGATGAATGACCCGGCCGAATTTCTGTTTCTTTTGTTGCAGATAATGTCCATAGCATCCTTTATAAGGAGCAAAAATGGACTGGTTCCTACTGGGTATGTTAATTTTCCTTCTTTGTTATAGAAGTTATCCTGAAATTGATAATAGGAGTGAAAATGTGTTGATGTTTCATTGCTAAAAGTTTGCTGACTCAAATCCACAAGGTCAGAATATCCTGAATTTGGCACCATCATCAATAGGTTCTGAAGTGTCAATTTCAAAGCTAATTGTTCTATGCTTGTGAAGTTACTATCTACTTTTATTTCTTGGTTCAATAAACTGTACCTTCATCCTGTATTCTGTTATATGATGTTTAGGAAGAATGACATGCATTCTAGTTGATAGCCAATATAGAATCACATCAGAGCTTAGGAGAAATTTCCACTTGGCATTAAGTGTCACTCCAAGCAAGCAATTTTTAAGTTCTAAAGGTGTCTGAAATCAATAGAAGCATTTTCATTGTTTTTTTTCTTTAAGTTCCTAAAATTCAAATCTTCTGATGAAAATATGCCCAATCAGATCAGATTATTTATTACTTTATTGCAATCTCTTTAATGAGTTACAAACTTACAATGTGAAAGCAGTGAAATGAGCAGCTTACCTTTGCTATCCTCCAACCCTCTTGATGTTATAGTAGGAATTTGTATACGTGAGTTTAACTCAAGTCATATTTGCTGCTTGCTGCTTTTTCTTTTTCCTTTTATTTTTTTTCAATTCTTAGAGCATGGAGATAGTCATATACAGCTATAAGTCTCGTCATTGCTGAAATCTGTTATTTATATAATGTCAGTGAGTGGCTTTGTTTATATTTATGTGTATGTTTGCATTAAACAGGACGAATTTGCTAGCCTGCCAGCTATTGTTCCAAAAGGTCCCATCGCTATCTTAGGTTTGGTAATTCATTTGATTTTATAATGGCGTGGATATCTTGCCAAATTTATAGTCAATGATACTCCCAAAACTTAAGTGTCCTTTTAACTAATATCATATTGCTTCTAAATCTTTCAGGGCGCTGGAACTGCTGCTCATCTGATGCTTGACTTGTGGCCTTCACTGCAGCTCGACGGCTGGGAAATTGATCAAATTGTAATGGATGTTTCTTTTCTGCAATGAATTTTTTTTAAGATATTTGAATGGATTTTTCATGACTTGCCCGCTTGTTTGTTTGTGGATCAGTTCCCCTCTTTGAACTTTGTGACCAGTTCAATAATCTAGAGGCAATAAAATTGTCCAATCCAATAAACAGCAATTGCCATAACAACATGATAATCAAAATTGCAACTCCGAAGTCAGTGTTTCTTGTAAAGTAGTGCCTGCATCACGAAAATTAAAAGAAAGAAAATAAATAATAATCGTGGCATTTCAAAGATACATTAGGACTTACCTGCTGCTAACTTTCAACTGAAAAATGCAATAACCAACATGACATTTATACTTGGATATGCTTTGGGCTTTTGGGCAGTATGATGTTGATGAACTCTCACGTTAAAAAATGATCATACTATTGCTGTGATTTCAAAGAGATGCGTATGTTAGATGGTTGCACATAAACCTATATTTTAGTAGCATACTTTATATGAAATTTTCTGATCAAGTTGATATATGTCTAATGGGGTTTATATTCCTGGAGATTAGGTGTTAACTGCTAGTTCTCTTGTTTCTCTAAACTTGATAACAGCAAAAACTTATCATGCAGAAGTCGAGCTCTAATATAATAAAATTCTAATCCTGTTCTTCAGCTAGATTATATTCTGATATGAAAGTTCACTTGTTTCTGTGAGCTTGAATTATGACTTGTAAATGTATTAGAAGTCAAGATAATTTAATATTTTCAACCGGTTCTTTACCTGTTAATTCAACTTATGGATAGATCAAGTGATGAACTAGTGCTTTGACACATAAGTTATCTTCATTTCTAGTCAACCTACCTGTAAAGTAATCCTTTGGCTTCTTCTTTGGAAGCTACCTTGGGCAAGCAGAAGTGAACTTACCAGGTGGCAGGTGGTGATATATATATACATATAGTAGTTAAGACCTCGCTGGTTTGGTGGCTGGACTTACTAAGCCTTTTGAAGATGCTGATACTGTCAATCACTTAAACTATAAGATCTTCAGGATAGTCTCATTGACTTGTTCACCAACCCCACAACTTTTTCTCATATACTTTTCTTATATAGGCTCACTTACTTTAGGAACTCTAGTTGATAAGTTGCCCTCTGCAGAATTTGATGATAATATCTTGTCTCTACCTCCTAGATCTCAATTGATAATACACTAATTTTCCTTTCTGTTTAAAGCAATATGATTGATACATAATTTTAATTAAATGTCATGTCTTCTGATCCTAATGTCATATTTCCGCATTGATCCCTGATGTATGCATACTCACGAAAAAAATTTTCCTTGAAAAAACCAAACCTTTTAGTTGATTGATAAAGCGAGAGATTATTTTGGTTTATCTGATCTGGAGAATACAACAGAAGATGGTGGCAGACTAAATGTTCATATTGGTGATGTCTTCATTCCCTCAGAGAATTTGCACAGAAGATATGCTGGTGAGTCATTCATGTCATATTGTCCAGTTTATCTAGTTAATTGCTGGTTTTATATATTTCTAATCAAATTAAAACTTTGCTACTACCTTTGCATAATTGTGTAATCCATTCTATACTTCTGAGTAAACAAACTCTGTATCTGTTTGACATTTCATTTCACCTGCTACTTAAACCTTGGAAAGTAAAAGAAAATAACGAACAGTGAATCACAATAGAATAGACAATATAGATGTAGTAAGCACAGTTGAATTGATGATCTGGATGCATCTTTATTTCATGAAATACACTTTTGAGACTGCTTTTCTGGTTCATTTTAAATGGGAAGTAGCTCTGTTACTGTTGGCCAACCACCAACTTATTTTTGAATATTTATCAGGCATTATTGTTGACTTGTTCTCTGACGGAAAAGTTTTGCCTCAGCTGCACGAGGTATGTGGTTTTTTTCAACATCCATATTTGCATGTTTTAGGTGATTACAAAGTTCTTTTTGGCCAACCAACAGAATGTGTTCCTCGGCAGTGTCAGATGCTTAGGCTAATAAAAAAAACAAAAATTTTTAATTTGTTTTGTTTTATCTTTTTCATTTACTGCTGTCATTATCTTAATTTTTCAAGCCAAATTTCTATAAGAGATATAGAGCATATAGTCCAGGTTATTCTCTTATATAGCCAAGGAAGACGAGTTAATGCAATCATCTACATCATATCTTGCTGATAAATCTAAAAGTAAAATATCAGCAAATAATGCATGGAGAAAGCCTGAAGATAATTATCATAAAATATTATTTATTTTTTGAGAAAATATAGAAACAGTAAAGTGAAGATGAAATTTTAGATCCAAAAATAAACTGATACTACGTTTACAGAAACTGCTTTTGGTATGCTAAATCAAGATCAGTATGTTAAAACAAAATTAGAACCAAAGTTATAATCTATATTAAAAATGTGATTTTTTTCTTGTCTTGGTGATGAACAATTATATTGGTAATTAGAATTCTACTGTTCCTTTTATTTCTCATCAAACGAAAGGCATCACCTTCTGAATTGGTGAGAGTAAATTTCATGTTTTCCCTATGTATATCACACTTCATGCGCAATTATTTACTGCTTACCTCCTATTTGAAAGTCAAGGCATATTTACCCATCAGAAAAAGGACTTGCTACTGTCTCTAGTTTTGTTTCACCATTCTTGTTCTTCGACATATATGAACATGAGAGGGAATGTTATTTCAACAGCAGAGTGCAGATCATGGAATCTTAAAGCAGATGCTAAGCCTAAAATGTTCATATTGAGATTAAAATTTTCTAAAGTGTGTATGGGCGAATTGTGGCAGTGATTTTCTTATTTGATTAACTTGCTCTTTTTCTTTAGTTTTTCTCAAGGAAAGACAGTGAAAAACAAAATTAATAGTCTTTTACCTTTTGGTGGCATACTAGCATTATGATTCACAGTTCTTACTAATTGTCTTTGACAGGTTAGTACTTGGTTGGAATTACATGATAGATTGATGCCTGATGGTCGATTTATGGTGAACTGTGGTGGCATTGATGGGGGACCAAATGCCATGGATGAAAGTGCTGATTCAGAAACTTTATCAAGTGATAGGACATGGTTACAAAATCCAACATTGAAAGCATTATCTGAAGCCTTTCTTGGACAAGTAAGGCTTCTGTTGCTGATAGCTTCGTGTTTGTTATGATTCATGCACTGTTACACGTATTACATGATAAATTGAAACTACATAGATGCTAAGGTTTAGTCTAGTCCAAAATGTGCCTGAAAAGAGTTAGCTTTTGTGAAAAATATAGAAAGATTTCAGGGTTTGGTGTATGACTCTTCAGCATACAAGATCTAAGCAAAATACTAAATGATGCAGACTGGGTAACTAGGATTTCCAGGACACTACTAGCCCATTGAGACTTTAAACTCAATGAAGCTTGAATACAAGCTTTAAGTCCTCAAACTGAATATATCATGCATGGACCAGGCTAAAGGACTGCATATAAATGGTGATAGGATGTCAAGGATTCTTTGTCTCAACTTTATGTTACAACTAGCTTAGGTAGGATTCACCCTCAAAAGCTAACCATTGAGGAAGGGGTGCCCAAGGGGTTATAAACCCCCGACATCCCCCTATCTCAAGCGACGTGGGACTGCCAAGGCGAAGGGATCCTAACAATCCATCCTGCTTACAACACTGATGTTCACAGCGGTGGCTTTGAGAATCCCGCATCGGATAGCAGCCCTCTTGCCACACAACGGATGTGGCCATAGGACTCTGATACCATTGTTACAACTATCTTGGGTAGAACTCACCCTTAAAAGCTAACCGTTAAAAAGAGAGTGCCTAAGGAGTTATAAACCCTCAACATCCCCCTATCCTGGGCAATATGGGACTGCCATAGCCAATGGAATCCTAACACTTTATAATCTATGATAATAAGTTGCACTAATAAGATCAACAAGACACACATATTCTACAGTCAAAGACTTGCACTGCTGGTGTAAATTGGGCATGCAATATTTGAAATGTGATTCCTTGATTAGGGGCAACCAAAGTCGAGTACTTATGAAATGTGTAAATGTCAAAATTATAATTATTATTTTTGGTATTCAATTATATGCAAATTAATTTGATATTACCTAGAAAAGCAGACTTTTATGGATGTTATATATGGACACCTTATCTTATGCACTGCTGCCAGTTTTTGACACACTCTGTTCCTGTAAATTCTTAATTTTATCTCTATAAGGATGCTTACAGTTTGTGTTTGACTTGCTCAGTTAAGTTGGAAGAGAATGCCAAAGGAAAATGGTGAAAATTTTATGGCACTTACAGGACCCTTGCCTGATCTGCATTCATGGTCTACCGGCCTCCCATCTCCTCTGAGCACAAATGTGAAGCATTGGAGACCTTGTGAACCTGTTTCTAAAATTTGATCTTACCAGTTCATAACTGAATTGAAAATATGTTCTTTAGAGCGAGAAGAAAAATTAAATTTTCAAACTATTTCAAACAGCTGGTATGCTTCTGTCATTTTCTTAGGGTCAAATTGTAAATCTATGCAGGTTGCTGTCTTGAAATCTTCATATATAAGTTTCACTTGGTTCTACAATTGCCACATGCCTGCAGTTCATTTATACTAATTTATGCATAGCTTTGAGAGTTTTTGGTGTCTTGACAATAAAAGTAGCAAGTAGCAGTTGGTGGATACAGCGTAATGATTGGAAAATCCAAAACTTATTTCTTTTTTTTAATATGAAAATATAACAAATCAGTAGACTTGCATCCATTAGTATGTGGCAAGATATTAGTATATAAAATAAGTCTAAACTTAATTTTTTGGTTTGTTACTTCTTTCATATGCAAATACATGAAGGTGTGCAAGAGAGTCTAATGCCTCTAGATGTAATATATGTTATTAGAGGCGGAAGATGGTGGAGATAGGGGTAATAGCTCTCAAATTTTTTTTTTATATAATTTTGCTCGAAGATTTTTTTTTTGGTTTTACTCTCCTAAAATTAAAATTTTTTATGTAAATAATTTTTAAAAAAAAATTTGCCCCTCCACAAATTTCCTTCAAGATTACTATATGAAATTTACTTCTTTTTTATCTTTTGGTTAGAATGGTGCCTCAAGAATACTAAATCGAGATGACTGTTTGGAGTACGGTACCTCTAGACTTCACGCTAAAGAAGGATTGACATGAGATCCCTGGCTTCTTGTGAATTGTGCATGTGCAGATTTCTGGCGTGCAAGAAAATCTGGGGGTGTATGCATTAGAAAATTGAGTGTAAATGAGAATACGGCTTTCAATTTGAATGTGTCTCCAAAAGCAAAGTCAAGAAGCGGCGGTCTATACTTTTTCAGATTTAGTGAGTTATAATAATTAGTACAGAATGCGCAAAAACTGGTTCATGAGGTACACATCTTCAGCCTGTTCGAACTTATGCTGCATGCATATATATATATATATCAAGTTGGTAGTTGGAGCTGTATTATATTATTGTTTATCTTCGGCATGATTGTAGCCATGGATCACCACTATTGAGCAGAGAAATCAACGTATATCCAAATAGGTTTCTTGTAAACAAATTACCTGCAAATGGGTTACTCTTATTCTAGCTGAAGAGAGTGAGGGGCTCTGTTTATGTCACTCTGATATCAGCCCTAATGATGATTAGAAAGATCCTAATCATCATTCCGCTGCATCAAACTCAATGTTTTAACTCAATGAAGTGATGGTTCATATAATATCAGCTTTAATCCCAAAGATTAAAGTGAATTTGATTTACTTGGATTCAATTCTTCCTCTCTGCCTTTTCTCCACTCACCAAATCATAAATATTCTATATAACAAACCAAAAAAAAAAAAAACTCGTTTTAAAATTTAGTTATGAAACTCGAAGATGTTATTCAAGTCATAAGTCAATATCTTCAACTAATTTAAGTGATGGTTGGATCGGATAAAATAAATAATATATATATATATATATATATATATATATAATAGTAAAATAAATTATTCTAATGGACAAGCGACACTCTCTTATAACAAATTATTTTTAGAATTTTCAAAAATATTACTTTATTAACTTATTTTTTAATAATTAAATACTTGATTAATTTATATTTAATTTGATACTCCTAATTAAATTTAATCACTTTTGCAATTAAAATTTATTTTTATTAGATAAACTTTTAATCTCTTTATTTTTCTTCTTTTCTAATATTTTAAAATTACCTATTAATTTTTCACTAATTACTTTTATTTATTATTTTAATTTCATTAATAAGCATGATGACTATCAACATATAATTTAATTAGTAAAAATTTAATTTTGATATCTAAAATTTAAATATAGTTGTACTTATAATTTATGTTTAATTTATGAAATAAAATTATTAAAATAATATCATTCAATATATTATAGAATCTATGTATAAAAAATAATAATTAATTTTAGAACTTTCCTTTGTTAAAATATTTTGTAATAATTTTAAAATCTAATTAATTTATATTTAATTTTTTAAACTCTCAATTAATATTATGTTTTTTCTATTATAATCAGTTCCAATTTATTATTAAAACTTGATTTCTTGAATTACCTATTAAACTGAAAGATTTTGTTTTTTTACTTTCATTAATAAGCATGATGATCATCAATAAATAATTATGTTAGTAAAAATGAATTAGAATCTCTCAAGTTTAAGTATAGTTAAATAGTGTTGTGCCATTTTTTTATTTTTTGGTTTTTTGTTTCAATTTTTTTTACTTTTTAATAATTAATTATTATCTATATCATATAATTTTTTGGAAATTTTTGGAAATGTTTTTATATTTTATTTACTATTCATTTTGTAAATTTTTTGATACCATTTATTTATAAGTAAAAAAAATTTAATAAAATTTAAAAATTTTTTAAAATTTTTTTAAGAAATTATATAAATAGACAATAATTAATTAATGTAAAAAAATAAAAAAGGCATCTTATCGCCACTGGCTAGCCTCATCCATAATTTATATATGTATAATTTATGAAAAATATATAAATAAAAATTGAAACTTTCTTGATAGAAAAAATATACAAATATTACTTAAAGAAATATTTCATCTAAGTTTACATGTTTTTAAATTAAAAATAAACAAACAAAATAATATCAAATTGTTGCCAGCTTCAAGGTCCATCTTTTTCAAAATCCAATAAAATCCTACAAAAAGGGAAAAAACATGACAAACATTATACATTTTTATATACTATAATAACAAAAGATATGTATGTAAAAGAAAAGAAAAGAATTATAAATTTACCAAAAAAATTTATAAAACCATTTCTCCATCTCATTTTTTTGAAAAGATTTTTAATATAGTTGAGGAAGAATCAAATTAATTGTTTAATTTAATGCTATCCATGGTCTCATTTCTTCAACATGACTAAGGAAGCTCATTGTTATTGGTCATCATGCTTATAATAAATTTTAAATGTATAAGTAATTGAGTTTAATTGACATGTGAATAGACAATTTAAATATAAATTGGTCAAGTATTTAATTAATATAAAAAAGCAAGTTAATAAAGGAATAGTTATGAAAATATTAAAAATAATTTGTTACAATGGAATGCTAATGGACATTTGTGAGTGCTAATAGCCTTACTTATACTAATAACATTAATGTCTAAAATTTTATAAATTTATAGTTTTAAAGATTATAAGATATGTACACTTATGAATTATAAATAAAATATAAAACAAATTATACTTTAAAATGATTTTTTCCAATTTTATTTGGGTTTTCTCTGCTCAAACCGGTTCAATCCGATTATTGAATGATTTTAACCATTTTTGAATTTTGATGAGCAACCAAACCAGTTTTTCGTTGAATTGGCTGAACTAATTTTTTTTTTGGTTAATTTACCTCTCATTAAATTTAAAATCGCAATCCTCAATCTTGGATACGACTTTAACTGTAATTTCTCAAAGGTTTATTGATGAACTAATCCAGCTTTTAAAACCTTGATCAAACTAGGTAGCCTCTGAGTCTGTTCATTTTAGACCTATAGTTATGTAGTCCTTGGAGTCAAGACTCAAGAACATGTACCCTTCAACTCCAAAGAGACCATATACAAGAGCAGGCATAGGATTCCGATTCTCATGATATCATTAAGCCAAAACCATTAATGTTCTATATATATGCAGTGTTCGTAAAGGCAACGGCACCACCACTAGTAACATGCATGTTCATATATAATTGAATTTTTTTTAAAATGGTTTAATTAGCAGATTGGTAGCTAAGAGTGAAAGTCACAGTTATAATTAAGAGAAGCCATGATTATTGTTAGCTAGGTATTCCATTCATTAGTTTCATCAGCGTGTTTGACCAGCTGCTATAACACAGCACATTTGGAGGGGGAGAGGTTGCGTGGGAATCCCTTTGGCTTGTCAATAAGATCAGACTGAAGCAACAAAGGCCATCCATCCATCCATCCAGATCCCTTTGGCTTTGCAATATTTTCTTAATTATTAGGATTTTTATCTAACCGAGACCTTGAATTGTGTACTCTGTGTTGGATCAGCACGTGGTTTGGTTTAAGCCACGGACTTTAAGGAATTAATTTGCATTCTCACTTCTGCCCTTCTTAATAGGCTCTGGCTATCCTAATATTATGCCCAAAACTTATCCCAATGTGTATATTGTTGGCTTGTTATCCCCACTTGACCTTAAATTTGGAGGCATTATATGTTCTTTTTGTTTTCCTCTTAGGTTTTACTGAAAAGAGGCTAACCACTGTGATCAAGAGTAAAATATCAGCAAAATAATCAACTTAAATTAAATATTAAAAAGAGTTTAAGCGTAAAAGATTGAGTAAATTTATGCTTGTGAAGTGTTAGAGTCAATTTGTGGAGCCATTATGTTGAAATTAGGGGCAAAAAAGATTCATAATTCAATCTTGAAAAATTAAATTGATCATAAGATATAGACGATATATATGGTACTATTATAATATATAGTTATAAAATTAATTGAAGTAGGAGAAAAGAAGAATATGAATGTCATTAAATATTATTTTGAAATTAAAAAAATTAACTAAAAAATAAGGTATATACATATATATCATATACATTGAACAAACTACTTCAAGTTATTTCGTCATGATTAAATAAATTTAAAAACGAACCTCCTCTTTACCAGAGAATAGAAAGGAAAAGTTATACCAACTACAATTAAGTAGTTTATGTAACTTTAGCACATATTAATTATAACAAAACATATGGTATAATTTGTGTAGATACAGACAATTTTGTTGGCTTTCACCACATTTCTGCATCATTTCGGATATATGCTAACAAACGATGTAGTTGATAGTTAAAAAATATCCAAAGATGCTGTCAGCATATATGACAAAGGTAGCATTCTGATCAGAAAAATTCAAGACAAGGCCACAAAGGTGGTCAATATGACATGTTGATATTATCCATGTATCATGTACTAGCAAACAAAGATGGTCTCAAGTAACAACCAAAGGTTGCCTTCATTTTTTAAGGAACATAACAGAGAATATCTATATTTTTACCAACATAAATACAATGTTAAGAAATTAAGCAATTAAGTGATTAAAGTTAAAAGTACAATAATCTGGACAAAATTACAAACTAGACATTCCCTAAACTTGTGGGGTTATATGGTCATTTTGTTTGGCTTGTTTAGGTTAATTAATTCCTAGCTTTTTTAATATTACCTAGGATCCGGAATCGTGATGCATCATTCATAGGCAGCCATATCCCAATAACCCAAAAGACTTAAATTGGTGTTTAATTAATTAATTAATATTACGTATGTTCTTAGTGAATATAATGACTATATGTACATAGTGATAGAACCAGGCCCTAGGTTTGACTCTCACACTGAATTTGATGCAAATTCTCCACTTTTACGAACATGATTCAAGGTTAGCCGCTGGATGTTATTCCAATTTGATTCGATGACTGAAGATTTACGAACCCTCTAGCAATAATTAAAATAATTAATTAAAGATAGATTACATAAATTAAAATATATTGATAGCTAGCTCTTAACATGCTAATAACGGGTCAAAAAGGATTATGAAGCAAATATATATTCAAGCACACGCTCACGTGTGCAGATTCAAACAGAGGGTATAATTATAGACTTAAGAATTTATTTTAAATAATAATAATTGTAATAACAAACAATAATATAGTAATAGTAGTATAATAGTTATAATAATAATAATAAGGTATATTGAGATTTGAGAATATTGGAATGAGCTGAAAATGCCTCTATCATTCTTCTTTGACTTTGACGAAGTGTCTATGAGTGAGGGAGTTATAGAAGACAGCTGATAGATTTGATATTGTAATGACATAAAAATAAAAATAAATAAATCAAACCCACTTTTTATATTACAAGTAAAATGGGAAAAAACCAAAAGAAGGTTACTGTGTGTGGATTAGTAATTGACAGTTAAGCAGATTTTCTTCATTGTAATGAGGCGATTTTTGGGAGTAAGGTCTCCCATTCAACGGACATTTACCAAAGACTATTTATTATTTACACAATACAAATATATACAAAAACATTACCCACTTGAAGATTGTAACACAGCTAGCTAGCTACAGGCTCTATAGCCCTCTTGCTCCTTATTTGCTTACCTTTCTGATATCATCATATTAACCCAGCTAGTTATAGCTCAGACTAAGAGCCCTTAATTTCTCTTATTCTTGTTCATCTGGTTTCTGCAATATAATACAATTTTATATATTTCTGTGCCCATTCTTGGTTGTCAGTCCTTGTTAGTGAAGCTATCTTTGCACTGATCCACAAACTTCTCTCTCTCTCTCTCTCTCTTAAAACCCACGTCCGTGCCCTTTAAGCGAAGAAACTGTGTAACCTAAGCTTCGCTGTCTGCTTCTCCCTGTGTAGCTCTTTGTCTGCTTTCCTTTGTCCGGAGGGATTCAATTCCTTATCACAAAAGGTTTGTATTTTCCACTCTTTAATTTGTCGTGAATCTTTTTGCTTCTGTTTCTTCTGTTAATTTCTTTTCTCCTGGCTTTTTCTGTTCGTGTCTTTTCATTTTATCAGAACCCTTTTGAGTCTTTTCGTGGTTCTGATTCAGAATTTTTGCTTCCTATGTGTACTTGACCTTTTAGCTCTTTAGTCTTGATTTAATTTGACTTGAGACGTACACATATTTAGTTAAACTGAAAGTTTTAAAGGAAAAGTCAAAAGGATTTGCTTGTTTTGCCTTTAGATGTTTCATTAAATTTCATGTAGTATTTTGCCAAAGGCACAGAAAAACTCAATTCATGATGAGTCTTTCATCTTTCCTTCCTTTTCTCTATCTTTTTTCTTTCCATCACTTTTAGGGTATACTTAATCAACCTTTCCATGCACGTAGCAAAAGGAAAAGATCATTTTCAGTCTGCATGTGCATGAATAATAAGTTGTTACAACTCTTAATTTGTTTAATGTTCGCAAGAGGCAGAGTACTCTCTTTCTGCCGTTTCTGAAGGGTTTTCTGATATATATGGAGGCCAGAGACATGGACAAAAAGTTTTTGTCATTGTTCTTAAGCTGCTCTAAGTCAAATGCCTTTTATCAATTTAATATCGTATAATAGAAATTCTATATTCTGAAAGTGACGAAGTATGTGATCCACAAAACTTCTTAGTTTAAGGTGTCTGTACTGTTTGGTTTTGGACTTTAACTTTGTTTTTTAGTTCTTTCCTCTCTT
>JASKGM010000005.1:9639638-9667148 GCA_034509205.1 Ceratonia siliqua
TTATCAAAATTCTAAGGCTGGATCTATAATTTATGTGTTACAACCGATTATAACTTAAAACAAGTCTATAAAAATTAGTTAAGTTCATAAAAAATATAAACATTTGACTTTTATCCTTTCACAAAGATGAAAGAAAATTAGAACAACTCCTTCTTTAGAAATATAAGCATCCTATTACCTAAAAGTCACCATTGCTGAATTTCGAGCAAGGTTCTGAATTTCAGTAGAAAAGAGTATGCTGAGAAGCCTACTTTTTTCCTCTAGGAAATGACTGACCTTAGTCACCTTACGCATAAACATCCTCTTAAACCAATTTGTCCCCTTTGCATTCATTTTCTTATATCATAAGGCAAACAAACCTAAATCATCAAAATTTGATAATATAAAAGGAAATAATTTTAATAATGCATTGCTATAAACATTCTCAATTTAACATAACTCATTTTTATATTAAAAATATCATTTAATTACTACAAATTAAAATTGTATATTAACGATTAAATATAAGTTAAACATGATATATTTTTTAAATTTCTTTCTAAACATAATAATATTATATTTTCTTTAATATATATCAAAAGATCTAAATTCAAAATGTGGGTGTATATTCTAAAATTTTAAGAAAGATAACTTTAATAAGATATTATTTTAAAATATAATTTGTTTGAAAGGATATGGATAAAATTATTGACACATGAAAGCAACTTGAATAAAGATAAAGGCACATTGGGATTGACCACCTTATTTTATGACTAACTTCCTCTATCTCTAACTCTAACTAACGGGGACCATTTGATGACTCAAAATCTTCTAACCAAAACATAAACTAAAGCATGTAAAATCAAATCTATCTTAACAGTAATAATAATAATAATAATATGATATATATTAATTTGAGATAGAGAGAGAGAGAGAGAGAGAGAGAGAGAGAGAGAGAGAGAGGATCACAGATGTAACCTAAGTAAGGGATAATGTAAATTATACCCATAATCAACGTAATCTCAAGCTCTTCTCTTGTCCCACCACCAATTCCTTGTCTTTCTTTTGTTTTTAATAAACATGCTCTAATTAAACACCTAATTTCAGATAAGAGAAGAGATGGCAATATACAACACTTACTAGGTATTACTATCAAAGAATTAATACTCGGGGCCTTTTTATTTTTAAAATAATATTTAATTTGTTAATAAATATTCTGTGAATATATTAATTTATTTTTATTTCTCAGTTTGATGTTAAGGATAAATTGATGTTTTTATATTTTTATAATGAAATCAAATATCATTTTAAAAATAAAAATGATACTAGAGTTTTATAATATTTCCAAACTTTGAAAGAAATAAATGTAATTTAGTCATAATATATTAACATATTACATTTTTAGTATCTTAGATATTATTTAATATCTAAATTTTTTACATTTAATATATTTAAAAATTTAAAGATGTGATATTTTTAATTTTTTAAGTGGTATTTCAATGATATCATCTCATATCTTGTATTACCTTTAATCACATTAGACTTCAACTATACTAGTATATTAAATACATATATAACATTATAATATCAAGATAAAAATAAAATATACCAAAAAATTCTTAAAAGGACACCAAAGGATAGGATTTGCGTTTCCATACTCATTTCCAAATGTTAAGACAGAAGCATATGACCATTTGAACTACAATTAGTAATTATAATAAAGATTAAAGAGAAATCTTTCTCTCACATTAACATAAACAGTATTTCATAATATCTCAAAAAAATTATTTATATGAGAGAAAAATTTTAACCCTCACATAAATAATTTTGTAAAATATTATAAAGTACTATTTTGGAAGAGGAGCATTACTCACAATAAACTATTTTTTATTTTCAAATTTTATTTAATATAATATATTTCAAAATAAAAAATAACTTATAATAGCACCATAAAAAAAATAAAATCTTATATAACATCATTTTGAAATATAATATCTTTATAAGTAAAATTGAAAATATAATAAAATTTATGTAATTAACATTTCTTCATGGTCTAGGGAGTGCCAATGGTGTATCCTTTGTGTGGGTGATTATGCTTTGTTTACCTCTTTATTAAAGCCTTCATTTGTCTGGTGTGAACGAATGACTCTATTGTGGAAGAACTACACCTTTTTCTTTTTGATTCCTCTGTGTTTAAAGGCCTTTGTGGAAGCAACCAATTACAGGAAATAGATTCTTCCCCTCTCTGGATGGAGGTCAGAAAATCTGATACAAACCCCTAGAAAGGGTTGAAAAGTTCATCACAATATGATGCTTTTATATTATTTTTAATACTATTTTGAGATATTATTATAAAATTATTTAAAATATGAAAATGTAAATACATGTTACGAGACAGTATTTATAATATGATACTTTAAAAAAATTAATTAACACTAAATGTAATTTTTTATGTTATCTTTATTTATATCTAATTCAAATATTGACATTTTTATAATTTTAATTAATTACAAAATTAAATATAAAAAAATATTTGTGTTGCTAACATAGTTATTCAACAAAAAATCATTAAAATTTTAATTTTTAAGAGTTATTAAGAGATATTATCTTAAAAAACCATCTGTTCTATTTATTTAAAATAATAAAATAAGAAATAAATTATTAATATTAATGTATATCAAATTACTAATTATTATTTTCATTATTTCAATAATTATCATATTTAAGGTGCCGATTTGGCACACTATTCTAATATGGTGTTCAACAATAAATAACTCACCATATATTTTTTAAAATTTTATTAACATTATTATTGAAAGTAATATTCTAAAATAAAAATATATCAATATTATTGTCATTAATGAGTTGAGATCCTATATAGATTGAGACTATATTTAAAAAAGAAATTGATAATGAGTGTGGATCCTCTCATCTGACATTAAGCCTTTAATTATTTATAGTATTTTTTAAAAATCGGGAGAGAAATTTGCTCACTGGCTAAACGGAAAAAAAAGTTTAAAATCTATAACCCTAAAAGGAAGTGTTGAAATTAGTATTGGTTTTTATTTTTATTATTATTTGTAGTGGGTTTTGCTTCTTTTTTAAGTTGAAGGGTGAAAGGAGCTGCCTTGTTCACCCGCCGCCTGAAAACAAGAACAAGGAGGGAGAGGGTGGCATTTGGGTTCATAGAGCCAAAGGGCATCTTCATATCAAAATTTTCTGCTTTTCTCTTATATATATCGCCAAATCCCCTAAATATTATCCCATTCGTGGTTGATTGAGCCATTCTAAAGCAAACAAAGGGATATTGCTCACTTTGTTGGGGGGCTATAAAGAGAAAACCTTGGGGCCAGACAGCAAACCCAGACAGAGATAGAGATATAACGGGCTTGCAGAGAAGCAGTAAAAGAAGAACCTTGTAAAGCCCGTCATTGTGTACAAGGTTTCTCATTATTCTCTCCGTTTATTTAGAAATTCTCATTCTTTTTCGTTTTGTAATTTTCTATTTTCGCTGTGATATCTATGTTACTGCTATCTATCCTCTTATCCACATCCACATTTCTGTATCATGCCATAAACCGTCACTATACATTGTTTGTATTATTGTTGTCATCATTCTTAGTTTTTTTCAGAGCAAAGGTTAGTGGGTCATAGTATAACTACTTCACTGGTACTGTTACGATGTCTGTCTGTTAGTCAAGGTTGTGTTGTCATTCTTTTTCAGATTACTGATATCTGGGTTCCTGCTGGCTCTGTGCATTTTGACCAGGACAAGAAGAAGAGGACCAGTTTCTGTGGGGGTATATAGTTGAAACTAAGGAAGAATGAAGTACGTGTTGGTGACAGGTGGTGTTGTTAGTGGACTTGGGAAAGGAGTAACTGCCAGCAGTATTGGGGTCCTCCTCAAGGCCTGTGGTCTTCGTGTTACTTCTATTAAGATTGGTACTTTTCTTCTTCTTCTTTGAAACTGAAGTCTCACTATGTTTTTTTATTAACAACAACGGTGTTTGGAAAAAAAAAAAAAAGAGGGATTCAATCGGAGAAGGCCATAGGAAGAATAGGAGACAATGCATTTTTTTTTAATTTTTATGTCACTAAGTTTATTAATAAAATTACTGTTTAGTAGAATGGTTGATTGGATAACCACTTCCCTTGATTTTGAGTGGTTTCATTTGGAAGGAACTCGTTTCTTGTTGAACAAGAGGGCAGTCCCAGTTTTATGCTGAGTGTTTCACTTGCATTTGCAATTAAAACCCTGTCTTTCTTATGAAACTATTCTTTGATGGCATTTTGTTAATATTTTCATTGTGTTTAAACTTATCTATCACGTGCAGATCCCTACCTAAACACTGATGCGGGGACAATGTCTCCTTTTGAGCATGGGGAAGTGTTTGTCTTAGATGATGGCGGTGAGGTAAATAAAAACCATGGGATGCAAATTTCTATTTTCTTTGCAGGAGTAAAACGCAAGCTTGAGGTTGTATTAATTGCTTTTAAATGATACTACATCAGCCATCATGTAAATCTTCACTTATGTGGCATCCCCCCTTCCCAATTTCCATTTTCTCATTTCACTTGAAAGTACACCTATATATTTATTCTATTATTTGTTCTCTGTGGAGATGTGGCTAGTTCCAGTTATTAGAACAGAGGATATCTGCGTTATTTTCTTTTAATTTTATTATTATTATTTTTTTGAAGGTTGACCTTGATCTTGGAAACTATGAACGCTTTTTGGACACCAAGTTAACCCGTGACAATAATATCACAACTGGAAAAATATATCAGGTTATAGAACTGCCCATTACTTTTGTGAAATGCCTAATATTTTTTTAGACTAGCTGTGTCTATGGTTTCTTATTGTTTTCTATTTTGAATGTTTTATAGTCTGTTATTGAAAAAGAGAGAAGAGGTGATTATCTTGGAAAAACTGTCCAGGTATGCTTGATCTTTACTAATATTTCTTTTAAGAAAGTCTGCAACGGTTGATGCTTCCTTGGTTTTCATTCACTTTTGGTTTATTTTTAGGTTGTTCCACACATAACAGATGCCATCCAAGAGTGGATAGAGCGTGTAGCCAAGATACCAGTTGATGGAAAAGAAGGGCCAGCTGATATCTGTGTAATTGAACTGGGTGGAACTATAGGTAAATTGGGATTGTCTAAGCAATCTTTTAATTGACTAAGGAAGTATTTGATTTTCAGTACTATTATAATTCCATTCGAATTTTGCCATATTTTATTTTTTTATATCATGGATGTGATGGAAGCAGAAATTTGGCTATTCTTTCTGTGTGGCATATTGTGAGTGGAAATAGTATTGATTTATTTATAAATATTGAAGTTCTAGAAATTTTTCTATGTTGTGAACCCTTAATTGAAAATGACATTCCTTTGATGTAGGGGATATTGAGTCCATGCCTTTTATTGAGGCACTTGGCCAATTTTCATACCGTGTAGGTAATGTTTGTCATGCTTCAGACCTCATAGTTTATTGATTTATGTTAACCAATTTGCTGTTGGATATTTGTTCGGTGAAGAAGTTTTGCTTAGCTTGTTGTTTCTTGTTACAGGCTCTGGCAACTTCTGTTTGGTTCATGTCAGCCTGGTGCCTGTTCTCAATGTTGTTGGTGAACAGGTATACTGCACGGTATTTGTCATCAAGCCAACGTTATATATCATTATCATAAATAAATTGTATATAAACAATTTGTCTTCTTAATGAAGTATGTAATTGAAAATTTTCATTTTTGTTCATTGATCTATGCTTTGCAGCTTTGCTAAAAAGAAACTGACATTAACATAGCCATATGCATCTTGCAAGTGGTGTAGGTAAATTAGTTATTATGTTTTACATACTTATTGAAAGTTTTAATCTGCAGAAAACAAAGCCAACTCAGCACAGTGTTCGTCAACTCAGGGGATTAGGGTTGACCCCTAATATTCTAGCTTGTCGTAGTTCAAAGGTGCCTCTCTTGCCTCTCTTCTTCTTCCTTTTCTTCTTCCTTTTTTTTTTTAAAATTATCTTCCTGTTGGTTCCATGTAACAATGGTTTAAATATTATCTAAATTCTCTTGTTTTAACAGGAACTTGAGGACAACGTTAAGGATAAACTTGCTCAATTTTGCCATGTGCCAGTAATATGACATAAGTATTGACTTCTTTCATTTGTACTAAAGCCTTACATATCTTCTCTAATCAACCTTTTGTGTTTTCAGTTATCAAATATAGTTACTCTCCATGATGTTCCAAATATTTGGCATATCCCTTTGCTATTAAGAGTAAGTAATTCTATGGTATTTGTGGAACTGTTTTCTGTGGTTGTCTTCCTTGATAGTTGACTTGCATTTCTTCCCCATCCTTTTGCAACGAGTGATTTAATTCATACGCAATACGCAAACCTGATTCTTTGTTTAATTTATCTTCTCTAATAAATAGGATCAGAAGGCGCACGAGGCAATCTTGAAAGCATTAAACCTTCCAGGGTTTGTTTGGTAAACTCTTTCTTTATTTGATGTATACCTCTCCCCCTCAATTTCTGATCCGCCGTTGACCCATGTTCTGGGAATTTTTAGTAATTTATGCTCCAGCAGTTAGCTTTAGTGTTTTGTCATTCTAGTAATGTCCCTATTGTTTGCAGTGTTGCTACAGAGCCTAATCTGGAGGAATGGATAACTAGGACTAAAGTTTATGACAAATTGCATGAACCTGTGGGTCTCAATCTCAAACATCTCCAATTTATGAATGGATATTAATTTGTGTAATGCCAGTTATTGAGCTCACAACTGTAATATGCTCCACAGGTTAGAATTGCAATGGTAGGAAAATACACTGGCCTTTCAGATGCATATCTTTCTGTTCTGAAGGTACATTGCTACATACTTTATTTGCCGTGCCTGATATTTGTACCTGTTAATTACTATTTGCACTCATTGTACTTCAATTTTCAATAAAGACATCTGTATTGAATTTTCTAGTCGGAAGTATTATTACCAGCCTGTCAAAGACCCCTCCCACTCCCTGTCAGGTTTTATGTGTATAAATTCCTGGTTTATCAATTTTGAGGCTGATTCTGTTATCTCTAGCATAGGTACACTTTGGATGGTTGATCTGTTGCTAATATCTTGTATATCTATAGGAAACCCTACAAATCTTATGCAGGAAAGCCTGAATTTAGACACACTTGAGGAGTGTTGCTCAGATTTAAATTTAAGCATCAATGATTGAAGAAGATTAGGGTTTTTGTGGATTCTCTAGGAAACAATACAACTATGGTTGGTTACTTAGGAACATGTACAGTCATATTTTTTGTTCACTGTTAAGCTGAATTTACTGCATAGATTCTGACATAAGCCAACAGAATGTAAACAAAAAAAGGAAAAATTAGAAGGGGGAGAATTTTATTACTCACCTAAATGATGAATCAAATTTCAATAGTGGTAGGGAGTCATAAGACAATTATATATATATCTGAGAAGATGATGAGCAGCATTTCAGCTGCTCCTTCCTTATTAAGCGTATACATTTAGAGATTTCTATTTGCGTAAATACATTTGAGGAAATATATATTTTTTTTTAAATTTCAGCTTCTCTGTAATCCCCTTGTAATACGGCGTATTTTTTTTACTAGGTTTTATATAGGCTTAAATATAGTTTTGATTCCTCTAGTTTTGTAAAAGTTTCAATTTAGTCTCCCTATTTTCAATTTGTACAATGTTGTCCTATTTTTTAAAAAGTTTCCATTAAGTCCCTCCGTCATATTTTTATCCATTCACAGGCAAAAAATTATGACATTATAGTTCATTAACATAAATGGATTTGTTATTGTCCACATAAAATGACTATTTGACAAATCACAAGTGAAATCACACTAAAAAACAAAACAAAAAAGAGGGAGAAGGTGAAATCACTTGCATCTAGCGTGATTTTACTTGATTATCTATCAAATAATTACTCAAGATGGATAATAATAAGACCGCATATGTTAATTAATTGTAATATCATCATTTTATTGATGAAAATATGACGGAGGGACTTACTTGAAATTTTTTGAAAAATAGAAGGACAACATTGTTCAAATTGAAAACATGGGAACCAAATTGAAACTTAAATCTAGAGGGATAAAAACTGTATTTAAGCCTTTTATATAACTGCGAATGCTGTCTATTTTTATTTCTCCTTTTCATGTAAAAGAAAAAAAAATTTGCTGCAAGAATAAGCCAGATGCATACAATAATTAACAAATTAGTTGCATATGTATATATTGGTTGTTAGTTTTCTTATTTCTATTGACTCTCAGATTAAACAGCTTAAAGGAAACTATGAACTCTGATATATTGTGAGCTAATATAATTGGCTTTTTGTGCAGGCGCTTTTGCATGCTTCTGTTGCTCATAATAGGAAACTTATTGTGGACTGGGTTCCGGCTGGGGATCTTGAAGATGTTAGTGCTAAAGAGGTGATTACTGATCTTTCTGCTGTACTGCAGATGTTAGTTAACCTTTTGTTTTACTTCAAAACAGAAGTAATAATTAGTTTACTGCTTGCAGGCTCCTGATGCGCATAAAGCTGCTTGGGATCTTTTGAAGGTTATCCTACTATTTGGACTTTGGATTGTTAACATTTCTACAATTTTCTTTTTTTCTAATGTTAATAATGTCCTGTCTAAATGTATTTAGACGTGAGATTATCTCCATTGTTACCTATATGGTCTTACGTTGCAGGGTGCTAATGGGATTCTAGTTCCAGGAGGTTTTGGTGATAGAGGAGTGCAAGGGAAAATTCTTGCTGCTAAGTATGCTAGAGAAAATAATGTTCCATTTCTGGGCATTTGCTTGGGGATGCAAATTGCTGTCATTGAGTTTGCACGATCTGTTACGGGTCTGCACAATGCTAACAGTACAGAGTTTGATCCTGAAACAAAGAACCCTTGTGTCATATTTATGCCGGAGGTATGTTGTCTCATTCTACCTGAGTTGATAATAATCTTCCTTTTAGAATCTCGTTAAGCTGGATTTATTATATTGATAGGGTTCAAAGACTCATATGGGGGGAACTATGCGTCTTGGTTCAAGGAGGACCTACTTTCATGTTGACGACTGCAAATCCAAGAAGTTGTAAGCACTAAGAACCAAACTCAAGCAAGCTTATTTAAATGCATGTACACATCGTAGAGATATGATATCATCTCCTAAAGGGGGTTACCAAACTGATAAATGTGCTGCGATTCTTGGTATTAGTTTCTCTGAAACTTATAATTTTTCAAAATTCATCATCACATGTATCATAAGAGATGAATCCAAAATGGTATTTTATAAATCCCCATCAAACAATGATATCATATGTTTAATACTATACTTTGGAATTGTACATAGGTATGGTAATGCAAGCTATATTGATGAGCGGCATCGTCATAGATACGAGGTAAAATGTGTTTGCATACAGAAACTGCCTTTATTTACTAAGAAAAGACAATGTTCATTTATGATAGTTGTTACACTGTACAGGTTAATCCAGACATGATATCACAGCTAGAGAGTGCTGGTCTATCTTTTGTTGGTAAAGATGAAACTGGGAGGCGCATGGAGGTACGTGTTTCAGTATTTGCATGAAACCCAAGTGGTATGGATCTTGAGTTCATCCTGCAAATTAATCATTATAACTATAGTAATTATGTGCATGACACAAGTGCAGATAGTCGAGCTCCCTGGTCATCCTTTCTTTATTGGCGTTCAGTTTCACCCTGAGTTCAAGTCGAGACCGGGGAAACCATCTCCACCCTTTTTAGGTATTTTCTCCATAGAGTCATTATATGTCTTTTTCTATTCAAATTCTTTTATTGATATTTTCTTTACAATTGTGAATTATACCCTGTTAAAATGGTTATTTGTAAAATTCTTTCTGAGGATCAAACTTTTAATTACATATTTTTCCTTTGAATCTTTTGGAATTCTTGTTGCAAATTGCAATCATGATGTTTTTCTCCCATATATGGCTATTGTTGATGATCCCGTATGTTAGGCTGAACTGTACATTGAACATTTTTTGATGCATTTTGTTGAGACTGTTACCAACTCATCACTATGAGAAGGAATCCATCTTGTAAGCAGGGAATTTGTATGTGTAAAAGGGAAGTTTCAAGCTTAATTGAATGCTTCATCTTTTAATTTATTTTAATTTTAAATGACGAAATCTATCTATTATGAGGCAAACATTATGGTCTTCTATCATTCTGGATTAAGAATCTTCTGTCATTTTTAATTACTGAATAGTAAATTTGCATTACAGACATTGTTAGGAATTAAAATTACTTTACCTTCCTCATTTAGTGATGATTTTCACAGTTGTCTAGACGCAAATGATTACTTGTGTTTTCTAGACTTATATACGGATATTGTATGCATACTATCCCCCGCCCCTTATTTTTAATGGATGAATATTTGAATTGAATTGTAACAGTTAAAAAAGCTTAACTTCATCACCTTTCATTAAAATGTGCTTTGGCAGTTATTGGGTGTGTAGCTAATAGTCATGCAGAGTATCCAAATGATAATAAGTTGCAATTATTTTTAATCAAAGTATCCTTTTGCTTTTCTAATGGGTAGATTGTGTGTACTTTCTTAATATGCTAATAAGTGAATCTTATACATATATGGCTATTATTTTGTTTGTTTATCGATGATGCATCTGGGAATCAAAATCTTGTGAATGAATCTGAGATGAAGATGCTACAGCTTAAAATGATTCTTATTCTTTCTATAATTTGTTCTTAGTCTGAGTGATGATTGTGTTGGCATATTGTAATGCTATGCAACATCAACCATATAGACATCATAGGGATGTGTTTGAAAAGGGGCGAGCAAACTAGTATTGGAGAAATATAACTAAGAAGAACGAGTTATTTTCTTTATACACACCACTTGCCTGGGAGCAAGAGTGCATTCTACATACTAAATACTTCATTGTTAAACAGGATTAATAGCAGCAGCGTGTGAACTGAGGACAGTTCTGCCGCCAAATGGCCGCCCCAGTAAGCTAACTAATGGCATGATATGTAATGGACATTCACCAATGTTGAAAGCACACCACAATGGAAACAGGTTCAAGTCTTCCAATGGTTCCTTAAATGGTGTGTATACCAATGGCAATAGCGTATATACGTAGATGGGAGTTGGTAATCATCTTCATTTGGTGCATACCTGTAGGACTTTCCAGTTGTCCTCGGTTACCCTGTACAGTGATTGAGTGGGTAGATGTTTTAGCTCAAAGGGGACTTGTCTCAAGCATGAAAGAAATTTTGAGTCTTAGCTTCTATATGTCCAAGTTGACTGGCTGAAGGTGTAAATTACTCCTTCAATCAAGTGTCTTCTTTTCTGAGTGGCTGGCCTTAGAAAGAATGTACACAGTCTTTCAGATATATGTTATGAACAATAGACTTGGATTTTGTTTTGTTTAATGATATTTTTTCACAGTGAAGTGATATATGAAGTTCTTAGGGTCAGCTGTTCATGATTATTTTGCATAGGGCACCTGACTGCTTCCACTGTGGTTTGTCTTTAGTTGTATTCTTGGATGATTTTGAAAGGGTGAAGGTACCTCTGCTTCCCAAATAAAGTTAGTTGCCTTTGCTTTTGCTTTTGCTGCATATTTGATGTTATCACCTTGAGATTGAATTTGCACCGTGAAAGAGGAATTTTTTTGCGTAGTTTAGCTTATTAATTTTTGATTGACTAAGCTAGTCATGAAGAATAGTTACATGCAAATGTTAAGAGTGGTACCTACTAAAAAATTGATATGTGCATGTGGCTATTTTGCATTGGCTTAATATGGTACAGAAGAATTTCTTACTGCACCATATAAATCCAAATTGATTTTGCAGTGACGTGTTCTAAACATTTGTTATAATTTCCTTGAATTTAACAGTTTCTACTAAGCAAAATCAGCATATGGAATATCTTAACTGCTACGTGTAATCCTGTCACCGTTACTAAGACTGAAAAGCCAAGTAAAATTGTATATAGAAATTTTATCTTTAGCTCTTTGTCTTCTTGTCTGTGTTCTTCACATTCTTCGTTAATTTCCTACTTATAGTGGACTTCCAAGTTATCATGATAGGAAAAAATAGCTGAAAATGAGAAACACTAATTGTACTACCATCTCATAAATTACCCTCAATTATGAGTTATTACTTAAAAAAGGACATTATGTAGTTTAACATGTTTTAAAATATTTTCTAGAAGTTAAAAAGAAAAAGGGATTGGTTTAGTAAGAATTGTGAGAAAAAGCAACTAGCGAACTGAAGATGGCTTGAGTTTTGACACCTTGGTCCAAAACTCCTATATACTATGAACAACACTTAGGAGGCTTTTATAAAATGAAATCAAATCATTTTAAAGGAAATGATAACCTTGATAAATGAATTAAAATTTTAAAATTGGTTCTAAACAAGTTTCCCCAAACCCACTTAGGACCAAACGTCTTTTCTTTTTATTTTTTTATTTTTTTACAAATATAATATTAAAACACATTTACTAAGTTTAATATCATTAAGTCTTTAATTTAGTGACTTTTGATTGTGAATTCAAATCTGAGAAAAAAAAAGAATCTACTTACTAGTAAGTGGGCCTCTCAACTCTTGAGTCTCACTAGAGGTTCCAAAGTCATCCCTCTAGAGCCTGGCGGCAAAAAAAAGTTACATTTCATCAAAATTTAAGAAACGAAAACTTCTATTCTTTTAACTTTGAAGAAGAAACATTCACCAATTCGTGCTACCTTGCCATTAGTAAACTCAGAATTCTTTTATACTCCCTATCAACCTGAATATGAAACTTGAAAGTTACAGCAGCTATTTTAGGAAAGGACAAGTTTACAGATTGACAACCATATTGAATATACATAAATAAAAAAGAAATTTATATATTATATAATGAATTTGAAGCATAGAAGTCACTTGGAGCAAATCAATTTTGAAGCCACCTATAATTTCAGCTTTGAAAATTCATTAGATTTGTCTCCAGCGGATTCGATGTGCCAATTTAGCTGATCACCATTTGAATCGACTGGAGAAATGCGTAAAATCCTGTTGTGATAAGCGCACAAGGTTGGCCGGTGGCCGATACTGATATATGTTATACCTGCTGCTCCAATCTTCTGGTACAAATGAACCTGTAGGCCACAGAAAAACAAAATGAACTACTATACTAAGCAATATATTATCTCATTGTTACTCGTAATGCTAGCATCTTTTGGCTCCCTGCAGAATATCTGGCCACAAGTAGGATTACTGTTACAGTAAATTAATTAAATAAAACCTTAAAAACCATGCCATTGGCCTTATTCATTTTTTTTGTCCTTCCAACAAAGTAATTCCTTCTTGTGGCTTAATTTCTTTGTTTTAAATTTTAATTCTTCCGTCCTTCCCCAACCTCAGTATAAAAGATGTGGAGGTAGTAAATTAGTAACATAAATCAATTATGAAGGCATCCCATGAATGCTAATGGGGTTCAGGAGAATACTGATACTTGAGAATGTTGGCTGTTTTACCAGTGGTACCCCAGATCTGTACAAATAAGAATAGGGGGATATTTTTCTTGACAAGTAATATCTTAAATGTTTATGTTATATGAACAGAATAAATGCTTGCATGGAGAATTATAGTCCATAATTGAAGAACATGAACTTGCATAGTATATATCATGTATATCAGATAAAGTTGGAATTGATGAATACCTCATTGGCTTCATCAAGTGCACTTGTAGATTCATCCAAGAAAATCAATTGTGGTGTTGAAAGCAAAAGACGGGCAAAAGCAAGGCGTTGCTGCTCTCCTAGAGAGAGAACACTAGACCATTCTTGGGTTGAATCCAAGCTAAACCGAGCCAACAAGTAGCCAAGGCGGACATCCTCTAAGACCTTTATCAGCTCATCTGTTGTTGGCTTCTCAGGATTTTCATTCATGTTATCTGAGTTTGGTGATTTCATCAAGAAAGGCAACATAGCTGCAGAACAAGTCAAAATACTTTCACTCAGCAGAACTTATAGTAATTATCTGATTTTTTTCATTTATTCAGAATGCTGAATAGTATTTATTTAACAAAATTATGTAAATGATTAAGCTCTTCACTAACTTAACAAACAATTTGGTAGAATAATATTCTGAACAAAAGGAAAGTCAAATAATCTATAGCAATCTGTTGTTGCAACCTAAAAGTCAATGCTCAGGGTTGATCATTTTGAAAGCATTTATTAAATTGATTATGAAATTTTGAAACTCATCAAAGAGGAAAGACATATATACGAGTACATACATCATTTATTTTTTTTTGGGGGGGTGGGGGGAGTTTTAAATCTCTTTACAGTTGCAATATCAGAAGAACTCAGCTAAAGCCTCCCACAAATAATTTGTTATTCCTGATATATAAATACTCTCACCGTTTTGATTTTAGCATCTGCCATGTGAGACCCACAAATATTAAAATGATGATGGTAATGGTACTGTAGGAGACCTATAATTTGTCATAATAATTGCAGTAGAGCAAATGAGATATAGACCCGTACAACAAAAAGTACGCATTAGAAAAAAGAAAAGCTTAAGGAGTTAGCATAAGAGAAAATAATAAATTAGACATCACATACTTCTTCCTTTGATACTTTCTGATACAGGAACTGCATCGTCAGCCCATGTTGGATAAAGTAATTGTTGACGAAGAGAACCCAAAACCATATATGGCCTTTGAGGAAGGAAAAAAGTTCTGGAATTTCTGTTTATGGATTTTTCATGTACTTCATTTGCATCATGAGCCTTATTTCTTGTAGGAGTAATTACATCTGAACAAATGGGCCGCTGTGAATCTTCTCCATCTTTCACATAATATGTGATTTTTCCAGTTCCAGTATTCCATAAACCAGCCATAGCTCTCAACAAAGAAGTCTTACCACTTCCACTTGGTCCCATTATCTGTTAAATTGATTAAATTGCAAGTTCATTCGAATAGCCTTACCAACTTATTGATGCAAACATCTTTTGTTTGGGTATGGGATTTTAAATGGATTTCTTACCAATAAATGATCCTTTCCCTTGATCGTCAATGACAAGTCTCTAATAAGTGTAGCTTCACTTGGTGTATTCAGAGTCAAATTTTCTATCTCCAGTAATGTTTCACACTTTTCTGGTGGGGTGGACCCATTAGATTCCAATACAGATGAACTCTCAACATTTTTGTATGTAATACATATCCCTTCCAATGTATTAGAGAGAGATTTAGAGCTAATGCTATTGTCCAAAATATCATCAAATTCACCTGCATATGCAAGAGAAAGAAACCGTGTATCAGTACATTTTCACTATATTTAAATGAATATAGATCAATGCATTTCCAACAATATAACATGATGACTCATACCCATGCAAACAATATTGAAGAGAAAACTACATAAATTCACAGTAATTAGACGGATTAAAAGGGAAATTTCATAAGAATACATAAAACCATAGATGGAATAGATCAATATCATTAAGATTGGAGAATATAACTATGTTCTGGCTACACATACTGCAATGGGGAAAAAGATATACGATAGAGAGGGAAGGGGGAAAGAAAAAAAAACAAAATGTAAGAGTTATCAATGATAAGACAAAGACTATGGGGACCATTGGGTGAATGACATACAAAGAAAGGGGCAGTTATAATTGTCTCAAATAATTAAACAGTTCTCATCATACCATGGCTGAAATTCATAATAATGCAAAAAAAAAAAAACCTCTTTAACATGTGTTCTTATCCTTTCATTTGTGGGACTTTTTTTTTCTACAGACACATGCAAACAAAACCGCAAACTATCTTAAAAATGGTTATATCTCTTCTTAAGAGTTAAAAAGGCATTTGCTTATGCTCATATCTACGTGAGATCCTCACAATTAAATTGTACCAGGAAAAATAAGGGAAAAAATGCAGTACCTAGCCGATTTATAACAGCAGAAAATGCACTTATAGCTTGAAACTGGTACACAATGAGGGAAAAGTCACCAAGGATATGATTAAAAGCAGAGACCGACTGATTAATGACACCAAACTCAATTTTTCCAGAGAAATACATGGGAGCAACAACAGCAGCAGGAAGAATTTGAATGAGATAGCGGTATCCATTGGTGAAGAACTCCAGATTTCTAGAAGATATCAACAATTGCTGTAAATTCAGAAAGATGTAAGTTAAGAAATTCATCAATATATTGTCAGCTAAAGAATGATACTGTATCGCCTAGCTTATAGCCATGAAATTTCAATGAAAGTAAGGAAAAGTGACATTGCAAAAAGGTTGCATTTGGTATTCAATGGGAGTTAAAATAGAAATCATTCTATCAATTATGTGAGAGTCTTAAGGATCAGAGGCTCAACCAGGTTTAACTAGGGTCCATGTCCACAAATATATTTAACTGATGTTGCAATAAGTGAAATTATTTGTCTTATATGGTATATATCATTGATACTAGCTTTATGTTTTATAGAAATGAATCAAATGATTGATACTAGAATTCTAAAATCTTTTCTTTGTCTAGACATTTTCTGTCACAAAATAGCATGGTTAGCTTTTATAGATAATCTTGTCAATCATCAATAATGAAGACCATCCATATTGATCCAGTTTTTCAATCATACAAAGAAACAGTTGAAGTATCATACCTTTCACTATATTAAATGCTGAAAAAATAATATGTATATTTTTACTAGTTAAAGAAAGAGAAATATGTTCATTATGCTGCAATAAAAACTCAAGAAGCATAGCAAGTTGTACTCAACGAAGATGCCTATGATATCTGGTACAGAAATTAAAAAAAATGTAAACATATAGAAAAATATCTTACAGTTAGATTTTCAAAAGCACTACTGAAGCGCTGCAGAAGAAGTTGCATTTCACTTTCTTCACCACCATAGAAAGCAATTGATTCAGAATTTTCTCGAATTCGTACAAGCCCATAACGAAAATCTGCTTCTTTTTTCTCTTGCAAGAAATTTAAATTCACCAATCCCTGTTATTGTGACAATTTTCAATTAATTAACTAATTGATTAAATGGCACTATCTTAAAGTTCTCCGGTTTTTTCATGTTTTGTTGAGCTGGGGGGGGGGGGGGGGGTTGGAGATTTTGCCATAGATTTCAAACTCAAAAAAAGACTCATTACCCTTCCAAGGAAAATGCTGATAGCTGTCCCACCAATGGAGTATACAAGAAGAACAACAAAGAGAGGAGGATATATGCCGTACAAGATGTTACTGAATGAGATTAAATCTACAGCAGCATTAAAGAGTGTCAGAGAGAATGCGAGGGCTGTCCCAGTGAAAGAACTTAGATCATCGACAATTCGCTGGTCTGGGTTATCAATGATTGATTGTGACTGAATTTTATAGAAAGTCTGATTCTTAAGATAGCGTTCCATGTAATAGCTTGTCATCCAAGACCTCCATCTCAAAGAAAGAGTTTCTCTTGCGTAGTCTCTCAATACAAAGAACTGCAACACAATTATGAAAAAGATTAGAAACATCTTTACAAGAATGAAACCAGGTACAACAAATAAAAAAATAACACAAAGGAATCCATATAGCGGGATGTCTTTCATGATACAGAAACACTGAAGAAAAAAGGGATATGGATTACTTATGTCTTATACTCTATTTCAGGACATAGATTTCAAGCTTCAGTGTACGTTTGATAGACCTACATAGAAGCTGCTTCTTAAACAACTAAGTAACTAACTAAGGAAACTTACAAAAATAGAATTTTGTTGCTTTATATTGCTATCAAGAAATGCTAATTAGTTCCCTGTTTCCTGGGGATAAAAACTGCTCAGTATTAAAGCCAAGAATTTATTCATTGCAAAACTAATTGCAGACTTAAAAGAACAAAAAAATGTACTGCCCCAAAAAGGCAAAGGGGGAAAAGTAATCATGATATTTAAGTCCTCATACAGCAGGTAAAGGCCTGAAAACATGAGAGGATGTAACTATTACAGTTACATCTACGTAATTCTAGTTTGTATTAGTTCTCTTCTATCTTATGTTTCTTTCCCAATTCCATGCTGCAAAAGATGAAAATGCTCATCATTGGAAGAACTAAAGCAAAGTCTAGTAGAGCTATACCTAAAAAAGTGCAGCAATATGCTCACCGGGATTCCTCCAGCAAAGCCACCCATGTAGTAAAGTAGTTGCCTGGTAAATTGCTCCTGGTCCTTGTCTTGCATTGATAAACTTAGACTATTTCAGTTACTTGTTGCCACTTCATACTAGATCAAATAATTAATTACCTAATAATGGCAGGAATTCTCAAAGTATATATGCCCAAATGGGTCATAAATGGACGAGAAACCGAGCAGTTATGAGTATCTATATATGTTAACTTACTGGCAAGTGCATTATAGAAGTCCCGCCCTAGGAAATTGAAGCCAACACTGATTCCAGTGGTTGCCAAAGTGAGAGCAAAAACAGCACCAAGCTGTAATCTAGCTTGAACTTTGTCATCTGAAGACCAATAAGGAGCTGCCACTTTCCAAAACCTTCTGAAAAGCGTTTGTAAATCCTGACCTTTATTATCCACTTGCTGCTGCTGTTGCTGCACTTCAACACATTATCCCGCTTTTAACTCTATTCTCAATCAATTCATGTACAAATCACACAGAAACAGCAATAACTCAAGAAAACCTTATCTGGGTTTGGCGGCAATGGAGTTGGCTCTGTTGCAGAGGAAGAAGAAGAAGATAAACATCTGATGGGGTTGTTCCAATTCCTCCTCCTGCGAGGCTTGCTTGTACAAGTGGACAAAATGGGCAGTTGAGAAAATGGGGTGAAAGCACGAAAACGAACATTAAGGTGGAGATGGTGATAGAATGGAAGGGCGGGTTTACAGACGGACGCGAAGGAAAGTGGGTATGCTTGTTGAGTCTGCAAAATCATTTTTTTTTTCTGGGATTTCTTAGTTTGGTCGTGACTTAAATATACATATCCAACATTTTCTCATCGTCCTTTCTGGTTACCGTTGCTGTGGTCTCTGAAAGTAAACGAGTTAATAGGAGATTGGAGTGTTTAATTTAATCTGTTGTACTCTGAGTTTACTCCGTTAAGACGACAATGGGGAACCACAGGCTATTGCTGAATTATCCGTACGGTATAATTTCTTGCGATCCACAAATTGCCACGTGATGAACAAATAATAGTTTTTTTTTTTTTTTTTTAAGTTCCGGGGGGAGAAGCAAAATAGGTTTCTCTTTTATTATTTCCCAATCTGGGCGCAGATTTCACTATCAAAACTCAGAAGTCAACTTCAATTTTAGGAGTAACCCTATTCTTATAATTCTTACCAATAGATAAGTTCCTGCCTTTGGCAGAGATTGAACCAGCCACATCATTCTTTGGAGAGTCTTTGCTAGCCACAATTATTCTGGTGAACTAATTAGCAAATTAAAAAAAAAAACGTTTTACATTTTGGTATTATTATGATAATATTACCATTACTCTTATCAATGTTAAGTTTTAGAGTAAATTCTAAATAACCCCCTCAACATTTGTAAATGATGTTCTCTATTTTTTATTATAGTAATTATTCCCATTGTTTTGAACTCTGAAGCAAACATTCTCTAATGACTCCATTGAATGTAAGAGGCATATCAACTTCATTGCACGTTTAGCTTTGTGTTAACATGAAAGAAAGACAGTTAAAATAAATATCATTGTTAACACAACAGAATATTTTATACAATTTATTATTATTACAAATAAGAAATTAATGAAATTAAGAATAAGGTTGTTTGAACTCATTACTCTTTTATCATTTTCTTGTTGAATAATCAATCAGGTGAATCCTTCAAATTGGTGAAAGAGTAGCTTTGGGCTACTGAGCAATGGAGTCATTGCATGTTTGGGCTACTGAAGCAAGGCTCGACATTCCCAGCAACTAATGTATGTACCCATATCTTCCGAACATGGAAAAAGCAGCCAGAACAAAGGCCGAGATGATGTACTGAATCTACTGATCATTGTAGCATATTAGCATCCATGGCAAGTTACCAGGCAAAAAAAAAATGAAAAATATAAAATATTCTTGGACCATTTACAATACTTACGGTTTTATGGAGAAGACAAAAGACATTAAAACATTAATCTAAGATATCAACCACACTCGTTTGTTTCCTAATCTGAACTTCACTTGTTAAGTAAGCAGTTACACATCACAAGTGTATATTCCCGAGCAGAATTGCATTTTGTAAGTCAACTGTCAGTTCAAGAGATGATTTTAAAATCATGGCTGAAAGAGGCTCAGAAATGGCTTGAACAAAAAAATTTCAATGCAAGAGCTCAATCCTGTTCCTGAGCAGAAGCGGCTCCATTTTCATCGGCTGTTGCTTCCCCTCCATTGGTAGTAGACGTTCCTTGTGTTTTTGCCATCTCCATAACTTCTCCAGGAGGTGGGTGGTCAAACTTGCAGGTTGCACCAAACTTGCACGTGCCAGTTTTCAAATAATATGGACAGATGACAGCACCCTGTCAAGATATCATTCATACTATTATGTTATATACAAGATTTACAAACACAATTGCATGCACATTAAGATAGTTGCTGGAAAGGTCTAAATTTGTGTCAACACTCAATTTGAAAAGATAGCTCAGCTATATCATGGCTCCTTCGATAGTTGTCAAAAACAGGTTAGACTAGTTAAATGAAAGTTAAAAGAAGTCCTAGTTGCCAGGACAGTCACAATATGCACCAAACTTGTAATGCCTAAAATTTTTTCAGAAAAAAAGGGTTCAAAATGTAAATAACACAAAACCTAGGGACTAATTAGCAAAAACTACAACTTCTAAATATTGCAAAACAATCCCTTCTCTCCTTAAATCCCTACATATCAGAAAAATATCCTCTCCTTCTTCCTAAAAGCTGTTCGGCGCCCTTCTCCTCCCATATACCTGAAAACCTTCTGCCCTTCGTCCTTCACTGTGCCACTGTCCCTCACACTCTCATGCCGCTGCCATAGCTGCCGCCCAGTTGCCGGCAGTGCACCTCCAGCTGGCCATCGTCTCCAGCCCCTCCATAGGCATTCGTGGGTTGTTTTGGGAGGCTTTTGGTGGCTGTAAATTGGGGATCCAACACCATCTTTTCTAGTAAGTGAGTTGTCTATTATCCTTCCTCTAAAATCTAGTGATTTTTGAACAGTATAACATATTTGGAATGGTGATTTGTTGGGTTAGTGTGGTTCCTCCAAATCTAAACTTTACTCAATTTTAAATCCTTGCAAAAGAATTGATTTCCTTCCTTACGTGAGTTTTAATTTAGTGAAGCTTGGGGAATGAGATTAAATACCTAAGAATTTTTCCTTCAAGTCATTGACAAAGTAAAAGAATGGTTATTGGATATAGTAGGTACTTTATGAAATTATTGGAGTGCAAAGGTTATGAAAATTGAGTTACGAAGATAAAGTTTGGGGCTTCTTGAAATAAATAAAATAGAAATTGAGTTGATGGAAATTTGTGAAAGTGCAAGGGACAATGTTGACATCTTTGTGAGTTTGGGAAATTAGTGATATGCCGAGAAGGCAAAGTAATTTGTTTGTCAACCAAAGTCCTTCTAGTGTCAAATTCTTATTAAATAAATAAGTGATTCTCACTTAGATATTTTTCCCATTTTAGTTATAGTGGTGGCGTTGGGAAAAAAGTTGTAAATTCGAGTTGCTAACATGTAGATGTACATGTTATAATTATAGGTACACTTGAAACAAATTATTCGGACCCGAATTTGTCCTGAGATAGAGTTGAGTGAAAATAATCACCTCATTACCTACAATTTGAGTGGTGAGTGGATATCTACTTATCTCTGGATGCCTGAAATTGTAAATTCTATATTATGACTTAATTTTATGATTATCAAGCATGATTTTGGATGTTTTGAATAAAGTGCGGTATATATACATGAATTTATCGTCTGTTCCCAAATTATGAGTTTTTCCCAAAGTTTTTATGGAAATGCGTGATTTGTGTAAGATTTTTGAATATGATTTAAAATTGTGTTCCAGGATCCGTAGCAGAATAGTGATGGAACCACTAGGTGCACCTAAGTCACAACCTTTTTTAATTGAGGACAGTTCCTTTTAAAGGGTAATTTTGTCATTGTATTATGAATGTGAATGGTTTCTCCGGATGAGTGAAGCTCCGGAAGCAAATGGCTAATTGAATATTCCGTTCGGTGAATACAGTTCCGGAAGGTGATGATCGGGTCGCCCCCTCCAGTTGAGTTTATCTTCTGAAGTGGGAATACTGGTTTCTCAGTTTGGGTTCTTCCATTAAACATTATGGATCCTAATACTTTGTGAACTCCAATGAAGTATTTCCAAACTTAAATATTCTCTTGTGATAATATTATTATTGTTATCTTATTGTTTGACATATAAATTATTTATTTTCCATATGTAAAGTGCATTATGTGCATATTACTATATTTTGATTATACCTTATGTATTGAAGCAGTGTTTTAACATGATAATTTTGACGGTAATGCACTTTACAGGAGTTCATGTATCCTTTGGTAAGCATTTATTCCGTTCACTGAGTCGGTGTGACTCACCCCTTCAATTTCTAACATTTTTCAGATAAAGCCACCAGTGAACTTCCTTTAGCTCCGCACACACCCTTTGAGTTTGCTAATTGAATCGGTAGGCACAACCCCTTCAGTAGTAGTGGAGTATGCTTTTGGAAATTGTTGACAAATGTTTGATAGGTTGTTTGCATTTTAAATAACGGTCATGGTCTGTAATAATAATGATTGCATAGTTCATGTGTAGTTAATAAATACAGTTCATGTTTGACCTATTTAATTGATATTTTAGGCCATGGAAGCCATTTGAATTGTGGTGAGCCTGTCCACCTTTTGGTTATTCTGTTTGTACCCTGAGATAGTCTATATTTCAAGGGAAACTCTGTCAAAATCTTTATTAAAATTTTTACTTAGAATTTTTGTATTAAAGTGTGTTTTGTTTCTATTATTAAATTCATAACTGGTTTCTAGTGGTATTAATTGCATTGAGTATTCTAGGCTAGTAGGCTATTATCTAAATGGTAATTTTCATACGCCGATCACGTGCCCTGAAGTAGGGCGTGACAGCACCTGATATGACATGTAATGTAACATCAATCCATGTAACTTGCAATAGAAATGAATCTCCAAACTTGAATTTATCTCATTAATCTTGATATGACTAGCAGTTTTGTGAGAATCTTTTAAACAATGTTACCAAAGGATGCTATAGGAAAATGCAAATGAGCCAAGAATTCATACTATGTATATGTACAAGATCAAACATACCTCTCTCCTTGGTAATCCTGCAAGAGTGAGTTTAACAGTTTGTTGTAGAGCCAGCTTTGATAGTGATGGTGCTGAGCGGTCAATTGGGTGATGGTACTTGCATCTTTCCCCAAATTTACACTCCCCAGTCTTCATATAGTACTACAGTATAGAAATGTAGATAGACGTTAAGCCTTTGTTTGGCAACAAAATGAGGAGGGAAAGAAAATGAGAGGAAAACAAGTAAGGAAAATGAGGAACTTTCTCCTCTCCTTTTCAAATGTCATATAAACTAGAGAAATGAAAGTGAAGGAGAGAATTTAGAAATTACATATTCACCAAAATTACACACCTATATTATCTCAACCATTACTTGTTTATATGATATAATTTCATCATGTCAAGACTTACCTGCCTCAAAATTCTAATATCAGCGGCCCTAATTTAAGAGTACATCTGCAACGACAAACTTGAGCCCTTGCCGTTTTAGGTTACTTAACACTGAACAATCCAAGAAATCAAAACTAAAGATCCTATGAATCTTGATATTTGAAATCCAACAGGACTGGAATATAAGATAAGTGCTTACATCACATTCAATCTGTCCAGGTCGTTGAGGGTAGACAGTTTGCCCTATTCCCACCTGAGACAGAAAACAAATCACATGCATCAGCTTCTAAGTAAATATGACTATAATGATGTCACATGAAAACCACAAATTCCACAAGAATTTAAGAACGATATGGCTACTTTTCCACAAACCTAATCCCAAGCAAACTCTTTTTTCTACAATCTCGTTTGCTTTTGATATTATTATTGGGGGTAGGGGTGCATATAAAATTCCAAAGATAAAGGTAGAAATTACAAAGATACGCATTCATCTTGAAGGAACTCAACATTTACTGTTCTTTGGAAGAGAAATAAATACCGTATACAGAAAATGGCAGTAGCATCTGATAATGCAAATTTTGCTCAGAAAAACAGAATTTATATTTGATCTGAATGTTTTTAGATCTTAGAAGTTAGAACAGGATTTCTACTCCCCAGTTGAGTTAAGCTCAACCATTAATTGCATCTTTCTAGAACACCGCCAATTCCATAAGAAAACAAAAAAATTATACATCAGATCTAGAGGGAACTTAGAGGAAAAATATATGAAAAAGAAAGAAAGGAATCAGTGTTTTAGGATTCCACTGCTGGAAAAAGACACCTTGAGAACCTTGTGAGAGATGCTATCTCTTTTTTAGTAAATTATCTCCTTTATCCTCAAGATACTATGGTTAGATTATGATGGAATCCACTACCAGAATGACAGTAACAGAATAAAAACACTGAACTATTATATTATCACACTGTTACAGCTGTTGTAGTTCTGTAATTTACTCCACAATACATAATCATAATGATAACATCACCCACAGCACAATTCAATTCCAGACCACAGAATACAATAAGAGAGACACAATAAATCAACACAATACTCTCCTAATTGTAGTAAATCACAACACAATTAATTATCACACAAAGACCCTAAAAGCAAGTCCTCTAGCATTCTGGAGTATGCAAGCCACTCCCCAATCCCTTTTCCAATTTCCAGATAACCCCCTCCCAACTGACAGATGTCTTCTGATATTCACTTCTCCCTCCTGTTAGAAAATTGTCACTAACTTCTTACATTTTAAATTCTCAACTGCTCCCCTTATTTCTCCTAACTGCTGAGGCTGTTACTGTTTTTTCTTTCTTGCATAAACCTTAGTCACCAAGGGTCTATCATTTACTCCCCCCTCCCCCCGAAAATGCACCTTGTCCTCAAGGTGAAAAGCTGGAAAATGGGAAACAATATCCGTTGCCAATTCTCAAGTGCTATCACAATCCGGTAAATCCACCCATTTAATCAACACCTCCCAATCCCCATTAGCCAATTGCCTACTGCCTTGTACCATTTCTGGTTGTACCTATAATTCTCGTTCTTCACTTAAAAAAAAAGGAATGGGTGAAGATGGAAGGTCAATAGTTACAGCTTTCTTCAACTGAGAAATATGGAACACGGTGTATGTGGGCTGTAATAGGAAGCTCAAGTCGATAAGCAACTTCTCCCACCTTAGCAAGAATTTTGTAAGGACCATAGAAGTGTGGACTAAGCTTCTCATTCACTTTCTTAGCCAACGTACGGAGTTTATAGGGTCAGATCTTGACATACATCAAATTTCCAACATCAAGTGTCACAGCCCGACGCTTTCTATCTGCCATAGCTTTCATATAATTCTGTGCTTGTAACAAATTATCTCTGAGTTCATCCAACATCACATTTCGCTCTCGAATCTGAATATTAACGGCATCCACCTTAGAAGGCTCATCAGTAAATTTGAGAAGGATAGGGGGATCACAGCCATAAAATGCTTTAAAAGGAGTCATACCAGCTGATCGCTGATAGGTAGTATTATACCAAAGTTCAGCCCATGAAATCTATTTAGCCCATTGCTTGGGTTGATTCCCCACAAAACATCATAAATAAGTTCCACACAGCGATTCACAACTTTTGTTTTACCATCTGTCTCCGAATGATAAGCAGAACTAAGATTGAGGCATGTGCTCGATAACTTAAATAAATCCTGCCAAAAATGGCTGATAAAAATCCGATCCCGGTCAGAAACTATTGATCTAAGAAAACCATGTAGACGAATGACCTCCTGCACAAAAACTAAGGCTACCTCCTTGGCAGTAAATGGATGAGATAGTAAAATGAAATGGGCATAATTGGTAAGACGGTCTACAACCACCATAACAACATCTTTACCATAAGATTTGGGTAACCCAGTAATAAAATCCATAGAAATGTCCTCCCATACCTGTGAAGGAATTGGCAATGGTTGCATTAAGCCAGCAGGAAACAAGGCTTGATATTTATTAAGCTGACAAGTATGACAAGAAGCTACATATTGTTGGATATCTTTTTTCATACCCTCCCAATGTACCTAACCAGCCAACCTTTTATAGGTACGAAAAAATCCTGAATGACCTCCCAAAGGAGATGAATGAAATTCCTTGAGCAACTGAGAAATACGAGGTGACGAACGGGGTATGACCAACCTCCCCTTGAACAACAAATAACCCTTGTGAATAGAGAAATTAGGTTGACTTTGAGGATCAGCCATTACTTGATGAAAAATTCCAGCCAATTTTATATCCTTCCAATATTTCCTAATCACTGCAATGCAAAACTGAAATAGCTCCAAACTCCAATTCATTTTCCTTGCGAGATAGGGCATCAGCTACCCATTATCCTTGCTTGGTTTGTATTGAATGGAAAAGTTATAACCAAGCAATTTGATAAGTCACTTCTGCTGTTCCATGGTCAAAAGTCGTTGTGCCAACAAAAATTCAAAAATTTCATATCAGTTTTAATCACAAAATGATGGCCAAATAAATAAGGGGCGCCATTTTTGAACTGCCAATATAATAGCCATTAATTCTCGCTCATAAACTGAATATTTTTGAGCCTGTTTAGAAAGTTGTTGACTAAAGAAAGCAATTGGATGGCCTTCTTGCATTAATATTGCACCAACTCTCTTGCCAGAAGCATCAGCCTCCACTTCAAATGGTTTAGAAAAATCAGGCATTACCAACACAGGTGTTATAATCATAGATTGTTTCAAGGCCTCAAAAGCAACTTGTGCCTCCTCGTTCCACCCAAAATTATCTTTCTTGAGAAGCTAGGTTAATGGAGCAGCAATTCCACCATAACCCTTAACAAATTTCTTATAATACCCAGTGAGTCCAAAAAACCCCCTTAATCCCTTAACATCCTTCAGGATAGGCCAATTCGACATAGCTGTTATCTTTTGTGGATCAGGTTGCACCCCTTTAGATGAAATGATGTGCCCCAAATATTCGATCTTGTTTTGATCAAATAAGCATTCTTTTTATTATTCAAGAACAACTCATTCTTATGTAAAATCTGCAAAGTCACTCTAAGATGTTGTTGATGTGATAACATATCCGGACTGTATACAAGAATATCATTAAAAAACACTAAATTGAATTTCCTTAAAAATGACTGGAAAATTATGTTCATCAAAGATTGAAATGTTGCAGGTGCATTAGTCAATCCAAATGGCATGACTAAAAACTCATAACGACCTTCATGAGTTCTAAAGGCTGTTTTTTGTTCATCTCCCTCATGAATTCGAATATGATGATACCCAGATCTCAAA
>JASKGM010000005.1:9670666-9687153 GCA_034509205.1 Ceratonia siliqua
GCGCACCTCATCCAACGATCCAATGCAACATGATCGGTCCTTTAACAAATCAGATCCACATGCACTTAACTCATACTTTAATAAGTGTAAATAATGATTTAATTAAAAATTAAAAAGACTACTTTTTTCTTATACTTATCATCATGCCGCCTCTGCTATACAATGAGCCACTTTTATAAGTGCCAGGGGCCCGGGTTATCATCATACTCTTCAAAGTTCAAATAACCAATGGGTTTATAACCTAAGAGATCCATGGGCTTTTTAGCCCAAAATACCACGTGGGCTATTGTTGAGGGGCAAACGGAGCCACATGACTTCTTTCTAACAATGACCCCGCTGAAGCCCCACACAAGAGGGTTAGTCTATCACTTAGCCACAAATAAATCTGTGCCTGGCCGGCTAGTTTCACCTTCAACTCTTATACAATGCCTTCCTTGAGTTTTATTACTTCATAATTCTTACACCCTGTTTGTTTGAAAATAACTGATCAAATAAGTTATTCTATTACAAGTGCATTGTAAATAAGTTAAATTGTTTTGGGTAGAATTTCATCAAGTGTGTATATAAATGAGAAAAAAATTAAGATAATTTCATTCAACTGCTTCTAGAAACACTGATGGTGTCTCATGACATTAATTTTCTTCTCAAACGCTTCAAATTATTTCAAAATGGTGCCTCCAAATAGTACTGAAGAAGAAAATGAAATATTGAAATATTGTAAAACACTAATGAAATATTGTAAAATTATTTGCTCAAAAATTTTATCCAAAATTGCTGTGAAAATAACTCAAACTCGCTAAATTTCTGCATTCTGGGAATGGACAAGCAAGTGAAGACTCAACAATCACTTCTGAACGTGGGAAAACAGGTACTGATCTAAGAATGGACGGATGATTAAGCAGCTGCAGTGATGCACTGGATTGCCTGTTTGCATATACCAGTCATAGTTTCTTCTGGTCCATAAACCTGTGAAGAGACCAAAACATGATCAGAGCAGGTTCCTCAAAACTGCTTTTCTGATCAGGATCATGGGTTGGTTAATGCTACTAGTGAAGTTTTATAGGGAATCAGTTTATATAACCTCAATGGGGATGCCGATCTCCTCTCCAAGTGCTCGCATTTTTGCTAGACCCCTCTGGTAGTTGGGACCTCCTCTCCTCACGTATATGTGCATCCTTGCTGCTTTCAGCCTTGTTTCCTGGTTTGTGACATCTCAAGAATCAATTAACTCTACTATAATTAACATGATATAACAGAGCGAAGCTCCACGATGATAGGCTTACCTTCTCCTTCAGTGCTCGAATTATGCCACTAAATGTAGCAGCGACATCAGTAAAGTTAGCTATTCCTCCTCCTATCACAAGGGCTCTCTTTTGGCCATCAGGATTTGCAGTTGCACACTGTAAAGAAACATTTAGATTATCATAGAGATACAGATTACCTATAGTATCACTATCAGCTGCAAAGTTAACATCTCTTTCATAGGATATCTTTTGTTACTCCAAACAAGGAGTAGCTGATCATGTAAAGCAACAACTTAGGATCTTTAAATTAATAGGTGGAACAAAAATAAGATGGAGATAAGAATCACTTACATCAATTACCACTCTGGCATACTGCAAGACCTCCTCTTCCTTGGGTGCTCCACTGTATTCTGCATAGTTTCCAAGCTCAGATGCATAGCCAAGATCTCCAACCTATTTTAATAATCACATTTGGTTGCTTAGTGCTATGAGAGAACAGAGATTAACTGAGTTTCATTTTGTTGAAATTTCAAGTCCCCACACATTTTAAACTTAAGAGAAACACACCGTATCAGCATAGATGACACTAGCACCTCCCCCAGCTACCATTGTCCAAATTCGGCCCTTTGGGTTCAACACTGTGAATTTCAAAGATGCACTCGTCTGCAAGCATTATATAAGTGAGCAAAACATTTTATAGCACATGTTAACTAGAAGCAATAGTATTATTGATGAGAAACTAAATTATTAGGAATTTGATTGACCTTGAAGATATATAGACCAGGTGTTAATATAACTAACTAAAAACCTAGAAGGATTAAGATTTGCAGCATTTCTAATTACCCAAGATGAGATGTTATTTGGGAGGACTTCAGCATTAGTACTGATTCATTATGTAAGGAGCCAAGAATTATACTTCTTAACTCTCAAGGAAAGAATTATGACTAAAATTAAATATAATTGCAGATACAGGTAAAGGCATATTTGTGCACCTTTTCATCTAATCCATGAATAAAACTCTCTGTGGGACTCATAACCCTTCCAAATGGCATTGGAAATTCGATGTTTCCCCATCTGCCAAAGCAAGACCATGCAAGAGAAGGTTCATGGCACAAAGTATTTATTAAAAAATATTGATGCATCAAATTGTTCAGTTTTAGATGATGGATTGGAGTTCATAATATTAATCTTCGAAAATAAGATTTGACATTCATCAAAGGGAAGGAACTCACTTTTTGAAGTTCTTGAAAGCAGCAGTATCATCTAGCTCGCCTCTCATATCCAAAGGATAAGTCTTTCCATTGACCAATGTGAAAGGATTCATCTCTAGGAAAGTGAAATCCAGGTCTGATACACAAAATAATAAAACGGAAAAAGTTCAAATTCAAATTCAAGTGTAAGAATGAAGTTGTCTGCTCATTCCCATTTAGTGGTTCTTAAATATATCTTATTATATATACCTTGAAATAAAGAGAAAATCACCCTAAGAAATTCCTCAATTTCTCCCTTGATCTGTAAGCATGAACAGAGTACTTATAAATAATTGAAATAAGTGTCCAATATATATAAAATACAAAGTTTTCAGTCTCATGAACCATTGCTTTACATCTAGAATCAAGGTAATAGACTGAAACACAAGTAAAGAAAAAAGTAAAAAAGATGACCTGTTCATAAAATAACAAATTAATAAGTAAACTGAATTTACCTCCAAGGAAAGGGTTGCAATAAGTGGAGCAATTCTTTCTGATGTAAGAGACACTCCTGTTGGGACAAATACAGTCTTAACCTGAAATGTGAACAAACTACTTTGAAGCTTATGGGATTATGGGGGGATATTTTTTGAGCATAACTTTGTATTGAGTAATTAATCTGTGAGGTAAAAAATCAGCATCGCAGTACCTTATCCCAGTTCTCTTCAATTTCAATTCCTCCACATTCTGAAAAGCTTATACTGTCCCCAAGTCTGTCTGAGACAATGTTAAGGTAAAACTCTTCCTTGTGGGGGATGAAAGGTTCAACAATGAAAGTTGTTATGGGTCCTTTGCATCCACCCATCTCAACCTATATATTAGAGAAGGATATGACCGAACACTTCAGGGGCATAAGGAAATGTACAAAGGAAAAAAAAAAACGAAAATTGGAAAACCATGTGAGAAAGGTTAGCAGGGACAAAGGAGAAAAAGCACCTCTTTGCCAAGACGCTCCTTCACAAAAGAAGCAACTTGTGCCAAATCTAGATTTAAGGCAACCAAACCGCTTTTGCCTCGCTTCCCAAATAACATATCAGGTTTCACAACCAATTTTGAAGATGAAAGCCAAGGTTCCTTCTCCGTTAACTCATTTAAATCAGTGGACTCTGTAACCTAAGCATTAAACGTAGAAAACATTCATTATTCAAAACTCATGTCTAAGATGGTGCAGATTATTGATCTATGAAAATTAAACTTTTTGACTGATATAACTTATAATCATTATGGAGTAACATAGCCTAAAAACCAATCAAATTTTCAAATGGAAGTTATACTTTCTGGATTTGATTGGGGAATTTTAGTTGACAGAGATTCAGAACAGATAATTTCAGATATAAACGAGTTTATGATAAGCTTGTAAATTTCAGGAAAAATTAACCCAATTGTAGCCACGAAGATTGTTATCTGACAACTGCACCGCAATGAAGTCATTGATACACAAGTGGGATCTCGTGGAAGTTCAAACCCATAATGCGAGCTCTGGATTTACTCATTATCTTGATCTAAGGCAAATTTACATGGTGTTTTGAGTTTATATTGGATTCAAATAAAAATGGGGTTCTAAATTAAAAAGAAACTTAGAATCTGAAGCCCAAACTGATTATCAGCTTAACCCAACAGAATCGGAGTAATAGATTGACATCCAAGCATACTGATATAAAACTGTATCGGTGTAAGCGCAAGAACTACTTAAAGAAATGATGAGTGTACATACTTGTGCAGACTTGACAGGCAACTCATAGCCAGAGAGTCTCTTAAAATGTTCCTTCAACAATCTCTTGGAGTCGTACTCTCTGATCTTCTTGCGCGCCATTGCTTCTTAACTTGGCTCTTTAACAGAAAAGAAAAACCAATAAAATCAACGCTTCATTATATCGGATCTAAACCACCAAAATGACAGAACAAGAGAAACAATCTAACTAAATGGGCAATAATTTCAGAAACAAAAATCTCATTCTACCCCCACAGAAGAAAATCCAAATTGAATTTAGCTTCAGAGACCTCAGAGTTCCAATCAAAATCTAAGATTTAAGATTCAGGAGGTTGTATGCAGAGTTGGAGACACAATATAACGAAACTAAACGCGGAAATGGAACAGGCTGGGGATCTGAAAATGGCGACCAAGAGATGCAATTACCGTTTGAAAAAGAAATTGAGTGGGGAAGAAGCTGAGGCAGTTGAGAAGGTGGATCCAGCGGACAGCTGAATGAACTGATGTTTGATGACTCTATTTATAGAAAGTTTTGATTTTTGGAGAAAAAAAATGAATAATAAAATTGAGAATTGAGAATTATAGTAATAATTTAGCGGGAATTTGAAGATGAATTAGAGGAATAGGCAGGAACACATGCCGTACCTAACTTCCTCGACTCGGACCAACGTTTCAACCACAACGTCTTTTTGTTTGGTTCCTTTGTTGTAGCCCGTAACAGGGGAGCAGGGGGTGGGAAATGCCACGTTGTGGAACCCGATGACGTGGTGCCGTGGATCACTGTAGATTATGGAACCTTTTCCTATCATGATGTTACTCTCCACGCAGTGATCTCTTATTTTCCCAAGTTTTTCAGAATCTAGAGTATATTTTAATTTTTTTAATTTTCTTAAATAATTTCATTCATGTATTTATAGATTATATTTTACAATAATATTTAAAAACAATATTTTCCTCTTGTTAAATAATTCCATAAAAGTAATAATACAAAATTAGAAAGTAAAATTCCATGAGACTAATTTTAAAATAATTTCAAAATGACATACAAGATAAAAAAAAATTATGAAACAAATACGATATTATACAAATGTAATAATTTTTTGATTGTGTTTGAAATTGCTTGTATAGCTGGCTTCTATTTATTAGAAGAACAAGTACAACACATAAGTATTGGATCATAAATTATAAAATCAAATAATATAGATAATTGTAATTCATTAGAAGAATAAAAATTGTAAAACAACTGTTTTTGTTTTGTTTTATTTTACTTGATATGGGAAGCCTCAGAATATCTAAAAATGATAGCAAACTCCTATTTGAGATTCCATTTAATATGTGGTGTTGCTCCCCTCATTTTTGGGTAGTAGGGTACATTTACCTTTGTCTTTTGTACTTTTTTATTTTTTAAAATTAATGAAATATTTTTTAAAAAATTTTTAAAAATAATTTTATATAATTTTATTATTTTTTTCTTAAAAGAATATATGTTTAAAAATTACTGTTAAATAAATAATATTTAAAATAAAAAATTTAAAACTTTAAAAAATATATATGACATAAAAAAATATAACTAATTTAAAAAAAAAAACCAAATACTACCAAAAGACCAAAAGGTAAGGAGAGATATAACCCAAAAAAATAGGGTCCTTAATATATTGGACTCGTGTAAAATGAGGTGTGGCAGTTACATTGAATTCATTTAAATATTAACTTCCTTTGACTTATTTTATCCAATTGTTTCTTATAAAAGAACTAATGGTGTCATTTTAATGTCCTCGGAGTTTTTAAAGTTTTTTTTATATGATAAACGTTAATTAAAATTAAATTTAATCCTAAAAATTTTAAATTAAAATCAAATAAATATTGAAAATTTAGAATTTAATTTTTATAATAAATTAATATATATTTAAGACTAGTTCAAATATTGTACATAAAAGAAGATGTAGCTCCTATTCAAGATGAAATTACCAAACTTGTAATTTGGTTATTGATAAAGTATAAGGCAACCACTAGAAGGTGGCTAGGCCAGGTTAATCAACTATTAATTAATACGACGTTTGTTAGAGGGAGTTATCTAACGGCTAGTTGTTGAACCATCATTATATAGTTTTTAAATTCATTTTTAATATTAATAAAATTAATAACCCTCTCTCTCACTCTCTCTCTATATATATATGAATTCATTTCACATTATAGCTCTTCTATTTGTGTTTCGATGGGAATAATAGAGATAGCAAAGATATGGATTGGGTGGTACAGGTAATGAGGAAGTAGGATTTAAGAATTATACAAATGTGGAGCTCGCCTAACACGTGCACCCTATTTTAAGGGATTGCCATTCACGAGCTCAAAAGATATCTTGCTGACAACCTCAACCTCTACAAAATTTACAATAACATCAGTTAAAAAATCTAAACTCCGAATTTCTCGCCAAAGAATTTTAGGTAATGCTCTTACTTTATATTTTATTCCATAACCTCACATCTTTGCATATCAAACTCTTTATCATTAACATTTATTTCTCACGTGAAACAACAACCGGAGAAATTTAAAATTTTAATTATAATCTAATTTTACTCTTAAAGATTAACTTGTAAGGGAGAATATTATAACCCTAATTTTAGCAAGGTAAATACATTAAAAATGGATAAATTTTTGCAGACAATGCTGGTACAGTTGGTGGCAAACTCACTTTGGAAAAAAACACATATTAGTAGCTTATATAATATGGGAATGTTTCAATTATAAGGATAAGCTGCGGAAGAGAAGAGATTTAAAATTTCAATAATAGCCTAATTTCATCCTTAAAAATTAACTTGCAAGAGTGTCACAACATGACAGTCGATAAAAAATTATCATTTTATGACTTTTAGGCGCGTAAGGAAAAAAACAAAAAGAAAATGGAGTCGCCACCAATTAATTAGAAGGATAATTGAGATCCTAAATAAAAAAGGAAAACTAGCCCTTGGAACTAGAGGAATGGTTCGGGAGTCTAATTACATTTGGAGAAGGTGTTAGGCACCCCACAACGTCCATCCTCAAATATGGTTACCCTAAATTGTTTGTACTTAAAAAATTTAATGTATTTTAATTACTCCATTTTAATAAAATAATAATGGACAAAGATGAAAAAAATAAATAACTAGACCTGCCTTACCAAGTAAGTGTCTACGTACCCTGAAAGGGATCAAAATCAACGTAGTTCAAAATGGTTTCGTTAAGTTAAATAAGCGAATAGACGTTAGAACATTTAAGAAAAATTAAATTTTCATTTAAAGTCCAAGCAGCGACATTAGAGAGAACATATCTCTACAAAATACCTATGAAAAATGAGACTTTGAAAAAATAAAATTTCACTGAAAACTTATGAAAAACAAAACTTCGGAGAAGATAACCTTCCATTGAAAGTCCTTTAAAAAGAAACACGTAGAACCTTGGAAAAGATAAACTTCCACTTAAAGCTCGTGAGAAATCGAATTTCGGAGAAGATAAACTTCTACTAAAAATCCATTAGATGTTGAGTCCATGGGCAAGATTGAAGTTTATAAAAGTAATTGAGCAAAAAGAGATTTTAAAGAAATGGGGCAAAAATATAATTTTTAAAAATTTAAGGACTAAAATGTAATTTTTAAAAATTAGGGGTCCAAATGAAATTATTAAAAATATCAAGGTCCAAATAAAATTTCTAAAAATATTAAAGCAAAAATATCATTTTGAAAATATTAAGACTAAAAAGATGTCATTGAAGGTGTTTTAATTAAAATCTCATTATTTATAAGAATATTTGCTTGAGCTTTATCTTTGAAAATATTATATTGGTCCATTAGAGCCATTTTAGAATTATTGAACCTTGGATCGTAATTTACAAGAGATGAGTTAAGGCCTTGTATCTTTTTGAATTAATTAAGCCCTTGAAACCTTACTTAAATTCTAAGTTTCGTTTATAGGTCTTCGGGACCCAATTAAAAGAATTAAATTTAATGGACCTTTGAAACCCGCTTATTTTGAAACAACACTTTTGCAATGGAAGATGAAATTAGAGTTTACATATTTACATAATAATATGTTTAGTTTATTTTTTAAAACAAAAGAATTGAAAAATAACTTTTAAGTTTATTCTGTTATTTTCCTTGAACCAAACAAAAATATATTTATACACTTAGAACAACACTTGACACAGAATCAGAACCCAACGAAACCTCAAGCCAGTAAGGTAAAGGAAAATTACATTCTAGATTGAGCGAGTTTTCATTCACTTCTTATGCCATGTAAATTACAGGGGCATTACTCCCCATGTGCCTGGAGGAGAATTTTGAGAATTTTTTTAAAAATTTTTTTAATGATTTTTATTTTATAAAATTAATTAATTATATATTTATATGATGTATTTTTATTAGAATTTTTTAAGATATTTTTATATTTTTTTAAAAATATTTTAAGTTATAAATAAATAGTAAAAAAAAATTATAGATGAATAATAAAAGGAATGTAAAAAAATTTAAGAAAAAATTTAAAAATATTTTAAAAAATTTTGAAAAAAATATATAAGATAAAAAATAGTTAATTAATTTTAAAAAGTAAAAAAAAATTTAAAAAAATATAAAAAAAAGGGGTGGGGGTGCAGTATTTTCCAAATTAGAGACACACAAATAATTGGAACATGCGCAAACAGAATCACCATAATAGTATGAAAACTCAAAATCAAATCCAGTATTGCAACTAACAGATCCCAAAGCCAGTTATTCATGACCAATATTCCAAACTTTGCATTATGAACCATCCTCAAAACTTACTTATTTCCAAAATTGTTGCCTTAACCCGTGGATCAACCTCATATTAACAAATTTGGCTGAGTAAAAGGTCAGCAGCATTTTCAAATTACCAGATCAGTATGTTAGAAACCATAACCAATCTCGGGTCATATGCTTAATCAGAAACAACTTCTAAACTTATCCAACATATTTCTAATTCCAGATGCTAACGAATAGAAATCAGAGACGAATTCAGAACATAAGAGAAACAGATTCTTAAAATTACTATTTCAGAAACTACTGATCAAACCCTGTAATCATATCCCGTTCAATTTAGATGACACAAAGAGTATGATGAAAGTCAGAATCAAAACTTAAAACAATGGCTAATACAATGGGAATTAGGATCCGAGCCAGGCAACAGAAGGAATTGATTAAAGAATTTTACAAATCAATAAAGCAGTTTACCTTTTTGCCAACAAACCCTATGAAAATCCCTGAAAATTAACCCTCTTGCTTTCGGTTTTATCTTGCATGTCGTTCTTCTTTGATCGGTTCTTTTTTATCTTCCCCAAATTTCCTCTGTTTCGCCCTTTTAGCCGTGGATTCCCCTTTGAAATTCTCCCTTACTCTCGGTTTCTCAATCCCCTTTGATTCTACTTCTCGTCTCTTTCCCCCAAACTCACCCCTTCCTTTGCTCTCCGTTTCGTCCTCTGATTTTCCCAAATCTCCTATGTTTTTGTTGATCTTCCCCGGTTTCCGCCTCGTCGCTCCCTCTCGAAGATTCCCCCTTCGTGGATTCTCAGTCTTCCTTTATAGCTGGGCAACACCATGACTCCTCCCCGCTGCCGTGCAACCGCGATGGCGTGAAAAAAATGGATTTCAGGGAATGGGCGTTTCAGTTAGTGGGTCGCGTGAAGAAGGGGAAAAACGATTGGAAATTGTTGCCGAGAGAGAATGAGTATGAAGGGACTTCTCGGTGCCGGTTGAGGGAGAGATGAGATGACTGGTTGCAGAGGTTGGCGTGAATAGAGGAGAATGCTGGAGCTGCGTGAGGGGTGAGGGCAATTTAGCAGAGAGAATGGGTGACAGAGTAGTCAGAGCAAAGGCTCGGGGAGTGGTTTTCGTAGAAGTGTGGGTGAGGGGGGTTTGGTGGCAGAGGAAAATGGGTGAAATTGCAGAGGGATAGCTACTGTAGGGGTGGGATTTGCAGAGGCGTCAGAGGCAGTAGTGGGGTCTGGTCCGGGTTGTGGGTGCTGGCGGGTATGGGGTAATGGGCCGGATTTAAGTTGGCTAAGTGGGCTGGATCAAGACGAGAAGAAAGAAAGGAGAAATATTGGGCTGAAGTGTTGTTGAGGTAATGGTTAATGGGATGGAGTATTTTTTTTTTAATTTATTTTTGCTTAATACTAATAAATAGTAAATAATATAACTTAAATAAAATAATAAATAAATAAGTTAATAAAATAAATAAAAAAAGGTGAAATAGTGAGACAAAAATAAGTGTTTACAAATAAGAAAGACAATTAAGACTTATATTTTACATTTAATATTTCTATACATCTAATACGAGATTTTTCAACAATAACATGACTCAAACATTCTCCAAAATCAATCATTTATGTCTCTCTACTTTACTCATTTATTTTTGTCGTAGATTTTTTTTTGGGTATCTTCTCCTTTTTGGGGGAAATTTTTTTGTTATTTGAAAACTTCTTAGTAGGAGAGCTTTGCTCGATTTGACAATGTGTTTAAAAATTTACTCTTGTTCATTAGAATTGCACTATGGGATACATATAAGAAATTAAAGAGTTAGTGGTATATTGCCTCCCATGATCGTCCTTAAAAATTTATTCTTTATTATGTTTAAAGTTGTTTTTTTGTTTGTAAGTTATAGATTTTCTTGCAACCTCTTTTAAAATTGTGTTTTGAAGGTATGTTATCTTTATTTAACAACATGATGAGAGATGTTAAATTGTAATCGTCTGTTTGTGTATGAATAACCAAAATTTTACATGTCTTTTTATATATATTTTTTTTATAAAAATCGTGAAAATCCAATCTTGTACAGACGATTACATTGTGATAATATGACGATCATGTCTTCGAGCCAATCTTCTTCCTATTTGCTTTGTTAGTCTATCTCCATCTCAAAAGCACATGTTTGTATTCTATTGATATCTTGTATGCCTCTCTTTATCTTTTAGAATCGCTTGTCTACCTGATGTAATCAATTTCTTTATAAATGTAAAAAAAATAACAGATTTATTGGTTGGGTTGGTCTACCAATTTCCCAAGACAACCATATCTATCTTGAATGACATTTTCGGTTATCATTAAACTTTGTATTTATTTTTTTGATAATTTCAATCTAATAATTCATCAATAGAGCTAAGATATTGATTTTCCCCAAATTGCTCCAACAGAAAAAAATGGTATGCTCCTCTACAAATTGAAGAGAGAAGGGAAGGGGAATGACTTGATATAACAGCTATTACTACCAAATTTGTTCTTCAAAATCCTTTTGCTAGGGATGGAAATCATCGTACAAACTGACAGGACCCTGGAAATGATCTTGACAGCCACAAGTGCTTCAACCTCACTACTAGAGCAAAGATGCCGTAGCATGGAATATGCAGCAGACCCACAGTTAAGTACCTGAAAAGTCCATGTTGCCAAAGAGTTATGTAAAGATTAAATGAATTTTGAACCAGTAGACTTAGTTTACTGCGATTCATTTCATATCAAATAGTTCTAGACTATGTTCAATCTTTGAAGCATAAACTATGTCAGTCAATGGAGAGTGATTTGAATGATGAAGGTGAGAAACAGAATTAACAACAACATACCATAAGGGTGCATATGGGGATGACAAGTCAAGGAAAGGATAAGGCCACCTGTAATAAAGGTTAGCAAATTATAAACAGGAACACAACCTTGTCGTTGGTTGGAAAGCTATAATCAAGTAGAGGGAGATGGATTTGTACCAGAGGGAAACACAAACATGAACGATCCACTGGAAAATAACATATATACCCGTCCACAGGACAAAATATCCAAACCGAAACATTGGAAATCTCTGCACGTTAAGAAGACATAGTTGTAAATTTGAACTTGATGATCGAGAAAGAAGTTTGAACCATGAAAAGCCAAACTCACCAAGCAATTCAATGACGTGTCACCAAGAAGGAAAACTGCGTTAAGGGAGTGCGTTGAAATAATCAACTGGGATTGAATATTGAAAACATTTTCAGATGAAAGATAAAGCATTAAGAACCATCCTATTCTTTAAGTGTGAAAATTAGCATGTATTGATCATACTTACATAATCCAGATTGTAATCTTTGGCTGTCAGAAATGGATAAATGACGAGCCAGAATACACAGTCAGTGAGTGTTACAGCACCTGCACAAGTCTATATATTCCAAATATAATGAAATCTCAATAGATTGCCTCCTGAGTTTGATGCAAATTAGTATTAAAAGCAGTTAATCACACAATGAAAACCAAAATGGATTACAAATATATCAGTGTTTAAAGAATAATTGGAAAGTGTGCAAGATGCATAAGAAGAAGACATCATATGAACACATGACTGAAACAGAATATATATTGTAGCATTTTCACATTTTGGCAAACTTTTGTTGGTTGTGGATACATTCATCACCTAGCCCCAATTTAAAACATAATAATCTTTAGGTGTCAAAACGAACTCTTTGTCACTTTGTACAACAAGTAGTTGCCTGAAGATTTTTTCATACAAGAAGGTAAAGAGCTCTCCTGGAAAGGATAGTATAATTACTACTCCAATATAAGTATCCAACAAAAGTGCATTTTGCTGAAGGCTGAAGGAATTTGCCTTTTCAGCCATGAAACAAGCATTTTTATAGCAGAAACTTTGTTAACTCAATCTTAGGAAAAGAAAATACCAGTTGATTTTGACCCAGCTAAAATGTCTAAATATGAAGTTTCTCAAATTGGTTTCCTGACCATGAACAGATGTCTGCTAGTATTGTTATGATTAATTGTGGACACAGAATGATGTTTCTGTGGCACCTTGGAAAATTCATCCAGAATTATGTCATTTGGCAACCCAGGTTTTCAAATGGTATGAAGCATGACATCCCTCCATCTCAACATATCCAATTTATTTTACCAAACAATTATTCAGTTAACAAAAAAATCAGAGTTACATGTCTTGACCAAAAAAAAAGGTTTAAACATGAATACTTGGAGTAGTAGCTGCTGTCAAAGATAAAATATAACTTCGGACATTGGACAAATTAAAAATAAACATCTCATGTATAAAAAATCTAAAGCCATAAAATCATGAAAAAGTTACCTGAAACATTATTTGAAAAATATAACCCCATACACCAGCAGTTTCCCAAGCATGAGGTTCCTGATGAGCATTCGCATTCTTCAGCAGGCTAGTCATATCTACACTCTCCCAAAGTGTAGGAGCCACATAAGAGCCTCGTTCTGCACCTACACAAGCACGATTGGCCATATTGGCTCCAACTTTGTTGCGGCTGATGCAACATCCATATACGGACAAAGATGATCCAAGCTGCAAGAGAAATTCAAAGCATATGTCACTTGGAGAAGATATGAACTAGATAGATAAATAAGGAAAGTTGACAGATAGGTTCTATTGTTTTCTCCCAGGAGGATCTGAACCTGTAAGTTGTACTGTATATCTTACAACCTAGGTAGTCCAAACTCCGCAAAATAAAAGTATTAAAATACAAAAAGAGTTCTTTAGCAGTTTTGTTCTATGAATTTCTAAAATAATTTAAGAATAAATCTCTAGTAGAGTTACAGATGTAAAATGTTTACCCCAAAGTAAATAATCACCAAAGAAAAGGTCCACCTGTTCAGCACAAGAAAGAAACGAAATTACACAATCAGCATATTTATAATCAGGAAAGATGGTTATGAAAGCATTGTTTTAATCAATGAATGATAGACCCTTTCCCCTTCTCTTACTCTTTTTTGGTCCAGTGAGTATAAAAAAAACCCTAATACATGCCAGGGTATCACAATAACCACTTCCATTTTAATTAAGGATCTCCATTGTTGACACAATAACCATGTCTCAGTATAGTATATAGAACCTATTGTCTAAAAATCCTAAAACCGGATCTAAATTTTTTTTTTTCATTGATTATATTATATTAATACAAGACTGGAATGCACAGATACGTGAGACTTACTGAGTGTAGAAGTAAAATATGTCGCCTCCATTGGCAACCACATCAATAATGAGCAATGCCAAAAGCACAAGAAAAGCAATTATTCTATAAGCCAGAAGCCAAGCAGGATGAATTCCTTTGAGACATGTCTTCCATGCTTCACCCTCATATAACGACCCAGCTGCTTCAGGCTGATTCTCTCCCCTCTCACGTCTTGATCTATTGAATCCTTCGTACTTCCATATTACAATTGATCCTAGTACCATAGGGGTTAAAATCCATAGTGCACAGAGGAAGAACCTCCAGTTCAACCAGTAACTTGGGGCAGTAGTATCTGAAGTCATGCTAGGCTGCCAAGTATGGCTTTAGGATTCTGTTTACTTGTGTACTTGCTTCTGTAAATATGTATTCCTGGTAAAAGCTCTATGCAATCAGTTTAACCTTGAGAACTCCAAGTATGCAAGAGTAATGGGGTGAGAAAGTTTAAGAGGAACAGTTTAATAGATGCTATTCAAGTAGAGAAGGAAAGATATATTGAGAAAAGAAAATTGTCCCCCCCCCCCCCTCCCCCACCCACCCAAGTGAAGGCATAAGAAATGATTTTGGTATTTGAGTACATTTTAATTGATAAAGGAGAAAAGACTCAACGGACAACTAGTAGGCCAGAACAAAAGTTTAGGAAGGAATGTGAATTAGTAAAGAGCATCTCAAATTCTCAATTAACTCAGTTGCAGCAATTACTACAGAAAAAATGGAAACTTTAAATATTATAATTTAAGCAGGAATTCCATCGAGAACAAAAAACTATGCTTCCAGAAAATTCAAACTAAATCCCAGGATTGTAAGAAAGAAGTGTATGAAAGCTTGCCAACAAGCAGATGCTGGAAAAGGAAAGCATTGTCAAACTTACATCACAAATTGCATTCAAACACATCCATAACTAGCAGAGGAAACTAACAACGACGATTTCCGACGGAAAGAAAGAAACAGAAGTGTAGCACTCACAATTCACGGATAAAACTCAGAGGGTAAAGGCGTCAATGCCAAAAGAAGATACTTTCCTTCTTCCTTTTATTTGAGTACGAAGGCGAGCGAGATAACAGAGAGAAGGAGAGGACAAGGGTTGAGTAAACTGAACAGGTAAATCAAAAAGCCCCCAATGAATTTGCTTAGGGAGAGGACGAGAATGAGATTCGTGGGCTTTGTTGCCTGATCTGATCACAAATGCTGGGGTGAGAGAAGATTCAGTTTTCTTCGTTTTGGTTAACGAGAGTAAAGGGGTGTATGGATGAATTTTTATTTTTTATAGTTATTTTAAATAGTAATATCAATTAAATATTCAATGTTTAAATATAGTTATATAAAAATAATATTAATGAAAAAGATAAATTTATAATATTTAAATATAAAAATATAAAAATATTTTTGTTCAGATATAAAAATATTTTTTATATTGAATTTAAATTTAAAAAATTAATTTTTTTATTAAAATAATTTATAATTATAAATTATTATTAAAAATAAAAATATATTAATAATGTATAAGTATTTTTAATATTAAAATTTTATCTTATTTTTATTTAAAATTATTTTTAGTTAAAAGTTAAAAAAATAAATTTTTAAAAATAATTATTTTTTAATTTTTTAAAAAAATTATTTTTATTTAAAAACAATTGTTAAATATTACTTTTAACTAAAAATACTTTTTTTAAAAAAAAAACTGCATTCAAACGAACCCTAAATTTACTGGAAAGACAGAACACATATGTTCATTTATTTGTATTTATTTATTAGAAAACAGTGGTCCTTAAAATTTCAAGTTATCGTCATTACGTAACGCGTGTTTGTCATGGAGTTTTGTTTATTATTTTTGGCTTTGAATGGGAGGGCCCCAGTGAGAGACTAAGAGCTCCTTATTACGTGTTGGACTTGGAATGGTGGTGGAGGATTTGGCATACAGAGACCAGTGCGGCAACAGCAACAGCAACAGGAGAGGAGCAATGGATAACGGACAAAGACATGGTTTTGGATAAAGACGAGTCTACTATTCCCAAAATTTCAATTAAGTGTAGAGAAGCTTCATAGAACTTTAACTGATGCAATAATGTACTTTTAGATTATATATAGCTTGAGTTCCAAGTATGAATGATTGATGAGAAAATCATAAAACATAATTTTGATGCACTTATAAGTAATTTGTCACTATTTAGGCATTTTAGAGAATCTAAAGTTGACAACTTAGGTTTGTATTATCATTTGGTGAATTGCATATTTATTGTGTTTTTTATTTTCACATTTGTCTGTTTTGAGGATATCTTGGGTGTCCTCTCTCTCTC
>JASKGM010000005.1:9687253-9697555 GCA_034509205.1 Ceratonia siliqua
CTCTCTCTCTCGTAATTTCCTCTTCTCAAAATTAAACACGTACCTGAATAGTCCAAATCGCCTGCAACGTCAGCTTCAAGGAAACTTGAAAAGAGAAGGAACTTGTGATTGTGGTGTACATTGTTTGATTCATTGTTTTGTGGGGTACATTGTTTTCCAATCTTTTCCTCTTCTTAAATGGGTCAAAAATGATGAATCTAAATTTCATTCATATGAGCTCGCAGATAGTCATAAGCTATTTAGAGGCGTTTGTTTTCGTTTTTTATGGTTAAAAGCAGTTTTTTTTCTAAATAAAATGTTTTTAAGGAAATTGATCGTTTATTTCAGCTTATGCAAAAAAGAACTTTAAAAAGTAAACAGATTTACTTATTTTTTTCAAAAGGTATAATTTGTATTTTTTGAAAAAAAAAAACAGTTATAATGAAAAGGAGAGAAACAATTTTCGAACAAATTTACCCCAAATCAATTTTAAAATTTCTTATATATTTGCCCATCTCCTTCTTCGACACATTTTCCCCTAACACTTAATGACTTCATATGTTAGCCTTGTAGCCGCTATCATTGTTGTCTCTCACCGTCTTCAATGGTCTCTTCGTTAGTTGCCGTCTCTCCTCACCGTCGATATCAGGTAAGGTGCTTTTTCCTTGCTCTTTAACAGTACCTTTGCAAACAAGTGTTATAGAAATTTTAGTTTTAAAATTTGTAATAAGTATTTTTTATCCTAACGCAACATAGAAAAATTATTTTTGTATGTTATTTTCTAGTAATTTTATTAATATAAAAGTGCTTTTGCATTTTTATATCAAAACGCTAAACAACAATTTGTTTGTTCTTATTAAAATCACTTCTACTTAAACTATCTGTTAAAAAATATAAGCTCATTCAAATATATCCTTAATAAAAAAGGATAAAAATGACCATAACTTTAGATTAACTAATCATAAAAGCTTCCCATTTTCTCCAAAACTAAGCGCTGAGCTTCCTCACTTTCTCATTTCAAATATATGATCCCTAATTTTATCTCACTTATTCAACACTTTCCAGTACAATATATATAAAATTAACTTGCTAAATATAGGGATCTTAAGTTTAATTTGTTGTGTCATTATGTATTCAAAATAAATTATATGTATACTCATCATAATTTATATAATTATAAGTAGATATGTTCATGGGTCAAGTTGAGTTGAACTTGAGCTTAAGTCTAATAAACTTTATTTGTGTGAGTTTAGGCCCAAGTCTAAACATATCTTGAACTTATACTCTAGTCTAAAGTTAGGCTTTGGCCCGAACCTCTAGGTAAAGTCTATGTTTAACATATTGTCACAATTCATTTTTTCAAAGTAACTTAATTTAGGCACTAATAGTCAAAATCTCTCATGGCGAGTGACACTAGATTCTATTTATAAAGTTACTTCCACTAACTATCTATAAATTAATTTTATTAAAAGAATTAAATAATTTTTTATCAATAGTTTGGCCTAACTGCGTATGAGAAAAAAAAATAGTGCCTTTCTAATTTTTTATATGTGTTTGGCGAAGATATAAAACTGATAACAAAATTTATTTTTATGCTATAAAAGAGACATTAGAAATTGGAACTTCTACTTTGAATCAGAATCAAATTTCTTTTAAAGATGAAAACACCCTTAAACAAAATAAAATTACAAAGAATATTCCAACCTTATATTTCAATTAGTATCACACATCAATAAAATTATTTAAATAACATAGGAAAAAATAAATCTCATAAAAAATTATTTTAAATTACAATATTTCTAGAGACTATTTAATTATTTCAAGATTAATAATTAATGTAATGTTAACTAATAACATTTCTAAATATTAATTAATTATTTTTAAAATATTGAATATAATTTTATTTAATTTTATTATAAATTAGTATTATATATGTTTGCAATTATATAATTTAAATAAAGAGTACTAAATAATCAAAATGCCACATTGCCACTTCCATACGTCTTGAATAGGAGTATATTTACAATACTATCATCATATATTATGCTTGACATTATGATTATGTCATGTGATATTTTTTTTTTTAAAAAAAGGTCACATGGTGCAATCGTAATGGTGGGCGCACTGAATGATGGTAACACTTGATTTATTTGCCTCAAAAGAAGGAATGATAAAACAAAGAAAAGTTGAATGACACAAGGTTGGAGATTAGAGCTTATTCAGATGTTCGTTAAAAAAATAATTTTTATAAAAAAAGAATTTAATTATAAAAGAATAATATATTTTAACAGAATGAGAAGTTGTTTTGATTTAGATGCAATAAATAAGAATGATTTTTAAATGAGACAAGGTGTTTGGCTGAAAAACTGTAAATGACATTTGGTTATAAAATTAAAGACATATATAAAGAATTTAAAATTAATAATTTTTAATGGGTCAAAATTTTTTATTTTTATTTTTAAATAATAAATTAAATATATACATGATTAAAAATAATTTTTTGAAAAATAAAAATTTTGTAAAAATAATCAAAATAAAAGCAAATGAATCATGCATTCTATTACTTATGGGCTTATGTGATGAGTCTGAACTTAATATCTCATAGGCTTAAGTGATGAGTCTTTAACCCTAGGGCCCATTTGGATGAATTAGAAAAAAAGCTTTTTATGTTGGTGTTTCAAAAAAAATGTCTTTTATAAGAAAGAAAAGCTATTTTACATTTGAGATAGTAATTAAAAAAATATTTTTAAATTAAAAAAGTTGTTTAAATGTAAAATTATAAAATATTTTTTGAATGATAAAATTACTAAAAATGACATACAAAATAATTTTTTTATATAATAATTAAATAAAAAATGACTTCAAATATAAAATTTAAAAATTAAATTTTTTTAAACAATCATTATAAATTTTAAAGTTCAAAAAATAAACTTTTAAACTAGTGTTATTAAATAAATGAACAAAATATAGAATTCTTTAATAATTTTTAAAAATAAAAAAACTCATTTATCATCATGTTCTTTCTCACTTTCTATCTTTTTACTTTCTCTTTCTACTCCCAATAAAATTGCATATTCCTCCTTTTACACCGTGGCCACAACATCTTCATCACCATTTTTCTCACCTTTGACTTTAGTGACAAAGCCTTCCATTTATTCCTCGTTCTCAATGAATGAACGTGGCAACTACAAGTATATCTACATATTTAACCCATCTTCAATGGGTGTTTATTAACCATGGCAGAAACATTTGAAGTTTTCAAATTAAATAACATAATCTAGCCACTCACAGATTAAGGAAGTGACATCCATGGACTCCCCAAACACTTCCTCATTCTGTGCGCCATACTGACCCATTGGAAACATCCTCTCAGTGAAAATGAAGAAAATCCCAGAACCCAAAAAAACAACGTTGTGGTGGTCGATGTTGGTCGTGAAACGAATGTCTCTATTATTCGCACGTGGCTGCAACGTCTTCGTAAAGGGAAAAACTGAGCATAACACAACATATTCGTTAGGGCCAGATGAGGAATGACAAAATAAACTTAGATTCTCTCTCTTTTTTCTAGGATTTCTTTTTTCATAAGTCAGATTTTTTGACTTATAGAAAAAGCACCAAAACTCCTTTTTTGGGGTTTTTTTTTTAAATTAAAACAAATGTGTTTTTTTCGTAGAAGGATTTTTTTCAGCAAAAAAATTGAAACAAATGGGTCCTTAAGCTTGTGACTTTAAAATTACAGAAATGATACTCATACATTGAGAGTCTCTAAACCATTTTACACCATCAGTTTTTAATTAATATAATTGCTGAATTTTTTTATTCTTTCTCCCTTTTTAACTTTCCCATTTTTTTTTCCTCATTTTCTCCCATTTTCCTCATTCTCTCCATTGACAATAGACTCCTTTTCCACCAGAAGAGAAACCCTTACACCACCACGTCCATCAACTGCCGCTTGTTCACCGTCCACGATTGTCGCTCCTCCACCATGAGAACACTCTCCTTCTCTGTCAATGAGGACGCTCGTTTCCTTGGCCCATGACTGTTGAGCCCTACCTATTCGTAGCACGACCGTTGACTCCTTCAAAGTACAATTATTTTCAATTAACAAAGTTTTTCCATTTCCATTGTGGCTTCAAATTTAAACTTTTGCATGGACCCTTATCTTGCAATTGAATTAAGGATTGCATAATCAATAGTAGACTTAATTCTCTAGTTTTCCTGTGTTGTGGTTGATTTTCAGTCATTAAAGAAGAAACTTTAAAGGCATTATGTTTTGTTGAGGCATGTAAATGACTAATTTGCTGATTCACTTTGATATAAACCAAGAACTTTTGTGTTTTTCTTTCCGTTCATCATTTTTATTTTGAGATTCTGGATTCTGATGGCCATTAGTACTAAAAAATTAATATATATCTTGCCTGTTAAACTTTTGCAATGAGTATATTTCCCTGCCTATTCCACAAGCAGTCTAAGATATCATGTGTGCATGAGTAGATTCGATAGGAAAACTGGTTTAGATATTTCTAATCTATGCATGTGGTTGATTGGTTTTATGAATTTTGCTTGTAATGTCAAGAACTTAGATTTTGTATATGAGATTGGGAACAATAATTGTCATTTGGTTGGTTTATATGTCTATGTCAAATGAGACATTAGATTTCACTTCCATCTACGAGAATTGCCTGACTTGTTTTGTAGCCCTCATGGGTTTGAGACACTGGAAACATCTTTGTAATGTTTATCGAATTGCATATTATAATTGTATTGGTCCAAACATCATATCTGTATAAGCTAAATATTGGTAGTACAATGTAGTTGTCATATATGAAATAATGATATTTTTACCCAAACGCCTATCCATCTCTTTATATAATTTCAGTATCTAATAAAGGTTGCAATGCCTTACTATGTTTCTCTGGGCCTAACTTATGCATCCCATTATTCCTATCTATAAATTACTAGAATTTTAAAAGAAATCTAACTGTTCAGCAATCTTTTCATTGTCCCATGAGATGTTGCAAACAAATCACAATTTGCTTATTCTTGATACTAAAGAAGCTTAAATATTCTTGCTTTAAAGGTACCAAAATACGACCATTGTGGTGTTGAATATAAAAATTCCCTTGAATTTAGTACATTGGAGTGGCAATTTACTAGCTTCCTGCTCACATGCATTTATATTAATTTCTTTTGCAACTGACATTTGGCTTCACTAACTTCTTACTGTTGGGTTTATATTAGGTTAGCATCTGATTTTGTTTAAAGGCATGAATGATACACATACACACAGACCATGGGGCATTATGTTAGAGTCCATTATATATTTGTATGTTAATATTGAAAAATTAATTAGTCTCCATCCATTGGTGACTAAAAGAATGTCCAGAGGTCAATCCAACAACTTTAACTTGTCACATTACGATCCTACACTAAATAGTGAAGAAAAGTTGTGTAAAGTTAGCAGCATGATAATCTAAGCTAGGAACTAAAATTCACTTAGATTTTTTTTTCTTTTCATGATAGGATTGAAAGCAAACACTACAAGTTGTGAAGAACGATAATTAACCAAGATAAAGAAACAGCTGGACAATGCTGATACTATGCAACTTGAAAGGACAAAATCCCAAAAAGCTATGAAGAACTAGAACTAGAGCATGCAAGACATATTATAGTGATGCACAACTTGATCACCATGTATATTGCTGCTTCTGATATATCGGAGGAAGAATTATTCATACAAATGAACTGGTCATCTGTTCATATAATGTACTAGTTTTAGATTATGTGTATGTAAATGTCTTATAATCTAAAGGAATTTAAGACAAATATTATGTAATTGCCTTGTAATGGAGGGGAGACAAATAGTATGCTCAAATATTACTAATGTCCAACAAGGATTAGCAAAATACTTGTCATATTTATAAGTTGTACTTGATACATGAATAAAAGATGTACATAGCTTGTCATTTCCAAGTTTTTCATAGAACAACAATTGACTACATTCTTATATCACTTTGCTAATAAAATTGCTATTGAAAATTTTTCACACTTGGAACATGAACCAAGGGATGTTGAAGCTTAAATGTTGTAGCCTTATGCAGAAATAGTGATTGCCATGTATATAGGCACTTTTTTTGAGTCCCTGCTGCCATGTATATAGGGTATATAGGAATTTGAAGGTGTAATTAACACAATACACAATCATTACTTGTAAACTTTGCAAATCAATGAACAATTTTTCCCATTTCATCAATACACAAATATATCATTATATAATTCAGTACAAAAATAATACATATTTTGTTACAACGTAACGGCCGATGAAAAGCTATCATTTTATGACTTTGGGCGTGTAAAGAAAAACGCAAAGAAAAAAAATAGAGTCACCACTAATTAATTAGAAAGATAATTGGGATCCTTAAAAAGAGAAAGGAAAAATGGCCATCAGAACCAGAGGAAAAGGTTCGTGAGTCCAATTACTCGTAGGGAAGGTGTTAGGCACACCACAACATCTATCTTTAAAGATGGCTACCCTAAATTATTTGTACTTAAAAAATTAATGTATTTTAATTACCCAATTTTTATTAATACGATAATAAAGGACAAAGATAGAGAAATAAATAACTAAATATGTCTTACTAAGTAAGTGCCTACGTACAGCAAAATAAATCAAGGTCACTGTAGTTTAAAATTTTTTTAATAAATTAATTAGGCGAGATGTATGATTTCTTGCCTAGAAATATTATTACATTAGGAAAAATTAAACTTTCACTTAAAACTTTAAAAAGAAGTCAGGACATTTGGGAAGGACAAACTTCCACTAAAAGCCTATGGAAATTAGGACATTGGGGAGGATAACCTCCACTTAAATCCTTTAAAAAGAGCTAAAATTTTGGGGAAGATAAACTTTCACTAAAAGCTGACAAAATGATAGAACAATTTTTTACATAATGATTATGAAGAAGATAAGACAATATGAGAAAACAAATTTTTTCACATAAAACTTAACAAAATGGAAAAACAATTCTCTACATAATGTTTGAAGGAAATAAGACAACATGAAAAAATGAATTTCCACATAAAATTCAATAAAATAGGAGAACAATTCTCCACATAATATTTAACCAATAAGTTTGTTATTCTTGGACAAAATGCAATTGGATGAAACTGAAATTTTTACAATGTTTGGGCCCAAAATGAAATTAATGAAAATATAGAGGTCAAAATAAATTATTGACAGTATTGGGGCCAAAATATGATTATAAAAAGTATTGGGGTCAAAATGAAATTGTTAAAAGTATTAAGGCCAAAATATAATTACTGAAAGTATTGGAACCAAAATAAAATTTTAAAAATAACAAATAAAAAGCAGCAACTAGAATCTACTTTAAAAATAATAAATAAAATAAGACAACAATTAAAATATAACTTAAACAAAAAAAATAATAGCAAAAAAAAACTAAAAAATAAAACTAGAAATAATAATTAAAAAAATACATTAAAAATAAAACTAGAAATAGCAAAAACAAATAATAAAAACAGATTAGATGCAAAAAACCAAAAATTAGAAATAAAAAAAATGTTAAAAGCAAAAACAAAAACAACATTAACTAAATAATAAAACATATTAAAAAAATTAACATAGTCATATTTGAAATAAGTAAATGCCCATTTGCTTATGAAACTCTTCAAAAAAAAATCTTGGACCCAAGAAATTTACACATAATTGTTCTCACAAAAAATATAAACAAAAAACCAAAAAAAAATTAAAAGGAAAAGAAATCAATTAAGGATGAAAAGATGATTGCCTCTATGATAATTATGAGAACCAACTCCTCCTCTCCCTTGCTCACACTTATCCTTTTATGGCCACCTACAATACAAACATTAAAATTAGAGGATAAAAAGAAAATAAAAATAAATAAAAATAAAACAAAATAATGAAAATAATGGTGAGGGGAAGAAAATGAAAAAAAAAAAAGAATGAAGAGAAAAAAGAGAGAGTATGGACGTGAGAGATGAGGGAGTGAAGGAGATGAGAAAAAAGATAATGAGTAAGTTTGTGGAGAGAGGATAAAAAAAGAGAATGGGTGAGTTTTGTGGAGTGATGGAGATAAGAGAAGAAGAAAAAAACAATGAGTGAAGGAAGAGAGATGGTGTAAGGTGTTTGGGAGAAAAGGGATTGGGAAAGAGAGAAGAAAAGGTGTTTGGGATGGAGTGGGTGGCTAAGTCTTTAAAAATGAAAAGAAATGAGTTGGGTTATTAGGTTAAAGTGAAATATGAGTCATGGGTATGTGATTTGGATAAAATTATAGATCAATTTGGTAAATTGAGTTAGTTTAGATAGTGTTAAGCTTGGAAGAAAATGAATTAAGGAGAAGAAAAATGGACTTACAAACAAAAAATTAAGTTAAAAAGTATTTTTGTTTTGTCATTTTTTATTTTGTATTTTATTTGGTATTTCTAATTTTTTATTTCTTTTTCATTTCTTTCCTTTATTTTGATTTTGATTTTCTTCTTTTGTATTTTAAATTTGTATTTTTAATATTTTGGTTGCTTTTTTGTATTTTGTATCTTTTTATTTTTGTACCTATTTTTAATAAAAAAATCTCGACAAAATACAATGTTTACATATTTTATCCAATGATAAGAATACCATTACATAAATTCATTATAAAATATCACAATACGTATTTCATCCACCTACTGCATGAGGCTACAACATTTAAGCTTCAACAGCCCTTGGTTTGTCACCCTCACATGGGGCCCTGGTATCATTGCATGGTGATCACTTTCAGCAAAACCATATATCATTGTACTCCAACACACTAGGCTTTTTTCAATCATTTAGTCACATCCCTGCCATAACTTAAATTTCCAACATGACCACAAGCACAAAGTACAGCTTTAATACATGATCAAATTGACCACTCTGGCAATACTTGTTTCAAAATATCCAGAAGTTAATATTCAACTTGAATAGTACAACAATGATAAGAATAGATCAATCTTATAGTTCATTGGTTGATATAAATCTTATAGTTTTAGTGTTTCTTGGTTTCTCCTAATATCCTAAAGCACTGCTCTGCTGCATAAGCTAATTTTTGGTCAGTGCTTATCCATTATAAAATACTGACTTTAGGTAACACAATATTTTACCAAGATTTAGCCATTCTTAGACACAGTAAATACAAGTAACAAGAGCAATCCACCGTCCACTAATGTAGGTCAATTGCAACTGTAGATAAGTTTCTTCTCTCATACTTGCCATCACCACCTGTGCAGATTAAAGATTTATTGCTGTAGTGATCACTTGCTGCGTTGTCCTTAAATCAACTGCAGTGACAGAAGAACCAGCTGCAACATACAATAGTGATTCAAGGCGCTTCATGTTTATAGGTGTATCGGGAACAGAAGTCATCCCCACACAGTAGGATGAACGAACAACAGATGATGTAGCAGTATCCCAAACCCTCACGTATTAAAAGCTCCATAATTGTAAAATAATAGCCAAAAGTTTGATAGAACTACAAAGAGAAATCATATTTTTAGCAAGGCTGATCAAGAACTAAAAACTTAGTACAATTGGATATAAAACTTCATAATTTCATCAGTCGGTTATAGCAGAATAAAAGGCTTCGCATGCAAGCACTTCCAATGGCAACAAATTTGAAGCCATAAATTAATCAGCTCTTAAAAAACAAAAATGTATCTGAATTTTTGTTAGCTTCCACTAGAATAATTGTTTGTTATATCTTAACAAATACTCATTTACCTTTTAACAGCAGTGAACATTGCACCTATACTTGCCCATAACAGGTTTATAATGACCATATTACATACTTTATATGTATGTTAGGTTCATTCTAAGGAAACTAAAAGTAACTGATGACAGATTAGCTGAAAATTCAAATATCAAGTAGAAAAATGACAAGAATATTTGGGCGAAAGGGGCTCTGTTACACACAGAGGTCACCACGCTAAAAGCAATCCAGATAAATACTTCTCATCTGGTTCATAACCTCAACCAAGGCATTCTACTAAAATGAAAATGAAGCAAGCTATTTTCGCAGATAAATTTAATCAATTATAGATCCAACCAGTAGTTTTAGACAACACTGGAAAAACTATCAACAAAATAAACGATATTGCTTAAGTGCTTTTACAGAGACGGTGAAGAGAAGAGAAAGTTTTTGTACTCGTTCGGAGTGACGGTCAAGAGCGACGGTGGCGAAGGTGGAGAGCAACGGCGAAGGTGGAGTGCGACGGTGGTAGAGGGCGAGCATTCACCGACCCAAAAATGGAGAAGGGGAGTTTGAAATG
>JASKGM010000005.1:9733588-9749105 GCA_034509205.1 Ceratonia siliqua
TATATATATATATATATGTCTCTGTCACATAAATTCTACTACGTCCTAGTAAAGTTGAAAAAAGAAGCAATTCGGGATGGATCCAAATTGCCATATCTAGTAGTAATAAGTAATTTTTATTTAGTCTGATAGGCATAAACTCTGGCAGAATAAATTTGGATTTTTCCAAATAATCTTCAGTGAATTATACTTTTGAGGTGTCTGGACAGAAATTGAGTTCTAGCTGGTATAAACTTCAATTTAGAGCAAAAATATTGGTTGGCCCATATCTTGAAGATTACAGCGGCCTTATTTACTGTACAGGTTACAGCGGCCTTGAGGAAAGAAGGCTTAGAATCATCAAATCTCATCCTTGGAATTGATTTCACCAAGAGCAACGAATGGACTGGTAAGTGGTGGTACATAAATGAATAAATACTTTAACCAGGTGATTCCATCGTCCATTGCGATCTATATAAGGTTCAATGAAGCCATGGTTGAGAGGAATTGGCATAAATATGGTTTCTGGTTTGACAAATAAAATATGGGTTTTAATTATATGGTTCTTTAAAAATGATTTCTTTTTGACTGTTCGCTTGGATGCCAATGCATCAATGTTGTTATTGAAGGCAGAACCTCGTTCAATAATAGAAGCCTGCATTTTATTGGAGATACACCTAACCCCTATGAGAAGGCCATCTCTATTATTGGCAAGACTTTAGCTCCCTTTGATGATGACAACTTAATTCCTTGTTTTGGCTTTGGTGATGGTAAGTCATAATCTTTAAAGCAGTACATGTATAAAAGAAAATTCCTTCCTTTCATATTTAACTTTTGCCTTAACTTTCATTGTTGTACAGCTACTACTCATGATCAACAAGTGTTTAGCTTTCACAGCGATCATTCACCCTGCCATGGTTTTGAGGAAGTTCTGGCTTGCTACCAAAAAATAGTCCCAAACTTGAAACTTTCAGGTCATTATCATCTTCAGTGTTTGCTTTTATAGCAATCATTTATTTCAATATGTTATAATTGCTAGGTAAAAACTGTTTTCTGCGTTGAACCCATAATGTTTTGCTTAAGAGTCATGGCTGAAGGAATATTTCCATTCTTTTCTTGAAGGGCCAACTTCTTACGCTCCAGTGATTGAGGCTGCAATAGACATAGTTGAGAAACATCGTGGCCAGTTCCATGTGCTGGTTATAGTTGCAGATGGCCAGGTTTATGATGTTACCTCTCTCTGTGTGCCGGCCTGGGTGTCTCCTACCTTTTTTACATATTTTTGTTTGATTTGAAGGTTACAAGAAGTGTCAACACTGAAGATGGAGAACTCAGTCCTCAAGAAGAGAAGACCATCAAATCAATTGTTGATGCAAGGTAGAAATAGCAAATTGATAATTAGAAAGCAACTCTAAAATGCTTATCCTAGTTTTTTGTAATAAAATTGAAACCCCTGAAAAGAAATCTTTGAATTATCAATCAAGATGGAAGTTAGCCTCATAGCTACAACATAGGTATCAATGTCTCCAATGTTAAAATAAATTATAAGAACATGCAGCTGCTTGATTAACTTTTATCTACTTGATTATTACTACTACCAGTTCATATCCACTTTCGATTGTTCTTGTGGGAGTTGGAGATGGACCTTGGGAAGACATGAAAAAGTTTGATGACAAGCTACCGACACGTGATTTTGACAATTTTCAGGTATGTCAATAGTATCAGAAATTTTTGAATGGGATTACCTATTTGAAAATTTCATCGTCACATGCTTACATAACAGCATATTCTCCATTTATGCAGTTTGTTAACTTCACTGGCATTATGTCTAGAAATGCAAGCCCCTCTGACAAAGAAGCAGCTTTTGCTCTGGCTGCTCTTATGGAGATACCGTTCCAGTATAAAGCAGCCATTGAGCTTGGAATACTTGGGTGGGATCCTTATACACTTTGTTTTAGTAGGTGATAAGTGAAAAACAATTATAATATACTCTGACTACTTTCTGGTGACAAGCTTTGTTTAAAGCAATCTTGTTTTCTCTCTATTGACTATTTGCTAGAATTTTCCGTTTGGTGATTGACTTTTTTCTTCTTTTCTCATTATCATTGGACAAAAGACGTGTAACGGGAAGGGCCAAGAAAGTAGAACCGCGACCTCCTCCAGTTCCTTACTCTCGACCTGGACCACCTGCTCGTGTACTGAGCAATATGTTAGCATCCACAGAAGATGAGCGAACCCAGATGGTATATATGACTGAAACATAAGATTTGTTTAGTATATTTGCTTCTTTATCGCTGCCTTGTAAGTTAAACTAGGTACAATACAACAAATATGTAACAACTTAACAAGAAAATGTAAGGCTCTATGATCACTGCCCTAGTACAGAGTTATTGATGGAACAGGATTTGCTTTGCCAACAAGTTTGAAGTTGTCTTCTGATTAATTTGGTATTTATATCCAATGAAATTTTGTAGGTCTGCCCTATTTGTCTGACAAATGGAAAGGATTTGGCCTTTAATTGTGGGCACATGGTGAGCTTCATTAAATTTATGCTCTTCTTTCTCTTCCCTTCTGTTGTTAGTTTTATGAGTTTTAACAATCTTGGATTGCAGACTTGCAGAGATTGTGGATCCAGGTTAACCAACTGTCCCATATGCCGAGAGAGGATCACAAATCGTCTTAGGGTGTTCACTGGGTGATCTGAGAAGGGTAAGGGTAATTATGTGGAGAACTCGACCTCTCAAGAGGGTTCTGCATCATAAGATGGATTATGAGATTTTTACTTTTAATATTTCATTTGTTGAATAATAACTTAATAAATCAAAGTGAGAATCTCAAGGCATCTTATGGTGGAGTACTCTATCTCTTAAGAAGTCCAGCTCCCCATAGAATTACCCAAAGAGAAATTAAGTACATTAGTTTGCATAAGGAGAAAACAGTCTCTGTAAGGTTGAAAGTATGCATTAAGAGTCTGAAGAATTGACATGGATTTGTTTAGGATAGCTGTAACTATGTGATTGATAATGTGGCTTTTAGACTGCTAAAAAGTCGACATGGATTTGTGCAAGGTTTTTATTTGTTTCTTGTCATGCATTTGTTTGAAGTTGTATAATAATTCAATGGCTATCTGTACTTGTACATACTATATTATTCTGTTAAGTGATATTCTTTTCATTAGAATAATCACTTTCCACAAAGACTAAATAAAGTTACAAGACTAACTTTACAAAAATATGATATTTATTTTTAAGAATTTTTGCTGCTATTTTCAATATAAATTTTAGTCTCCTTGATTTCTTTTTGTAGACAGTAAATGGTCTTCCAAAAATTTTAAAATAAAAAAAAAGTAATAAAAGAGATAAATAAATAAATTGCTTAAAATAAGAGAGTTAAAATCCAAGAATTACTGACAAACTTATAAAAATGAAAATTGAAGAAACCCATTTATGCTTCAATGATATAGAATAATAGATCGCTTTCTCTCTCTATATTTTTTCTCTTTCAAAAGTTTCAGTATTATTATTACTATTATAAATTTTCATTCAATCATTCCTAAAATGAGTTTACTTGTTGGTCTTCTTTCTTCTAGTTATTTATTCCTTTTGGTTAACTTTTTTCAAATTCTTGAGCGCTAAGGAACTATTGGGGGATCAAAGAGAGTGGGGGCCCACATCAAGCCATGGTAGTTGAGAAGAACTTACTCATTTGTAGAGTAGTTCTTTTAAAATTAAATTTGTAAAGTGGGGGTGTCAAAATCCAGTGTACCTCGAAGCAGCTGAGGAGGCTCATTGTTTATTAAATTAAAAGCAGAATTAGAATCAGAATCAGAAGGGTGGGTACCAGGAAGTTGCACATGAAGGGGCAGCTTTGGTGTTGAATGGTTTGTCCTTGATGGATGATCATCCTCTCTTAGTCTCCCTTGAGTTTCCAAACCAAGTAAAAGTCTGGGCTTTTGATGTGGTCAATGGTCCCTTAGAGCTCGTATTTCAACTTCAACCTCTTGCTGGTAAGCAGAGGAACGCGTACTGCTTCTATTGTTCTCCTTAGTTTATATTGCAGTTGACTTGTTCCCAATTCTGTTTCGTCCACGTAATTATATTTGCTTGAATAAAAGGATCAATGAAATAACACAGAAAATCACAGAATTGAAAACAGGTTAAAATCTCCTCCATTTATCTACCAAATACCAATCAGGCACGTTGAACAGAATTACCATTCTAGCTCTCTATAATCAGAGTTTCTGTTGTTTCTAATCATCAAGGTTTGGAATTTGGATTGCCTAGATGCTTGTTTATGGGGCATCATTGGACCTAAACTGGCTTCTTCGGTTGCTTGGTTTGGCAGAAAACAGAGTACTCATTTCAAATTACAGCAACACTCGGCCTTTGCTCCTGCTGTCTATATTCTTGGCAATAGTACTACGCCTTTGCTTGCTTCACTTGGCAGAAAACAGAGCACCCACTTCCAATGCTAATGAGGTAGACCAGAGCTTGAAACCAGGGGAGCAGCAGGAGCCAAGTGATCAAATAGACCATAATTTTGAAGGGGTTGAGCAGCCTGGCAGCGACCGGACCACCTCACCCAGTGGCCGTGGTTGCCGGAGACACGGTGCTTGCGCCTTCTGTGGCAATTTAAGCACCACAAGGTGCTCACGCTGCAAAGCTGCTAGATATTGGCAAGTCTCCCAAAATTATGGTTATGAAATATGATGTGTCTGAAACATAATAGAATAACTCTAGGAATAATTGAATTTGATCTTTGGTGAGTTTGTTAATGGTTTTTATATGGTTGGTTTTATCAGCTCAGAGACATGCCAAATTAGACACTGGATTTTACATAAATATGAATGCATGGAGACAGAAACTGTGGATCAAGAAGGGCCTGCTCGTGGAGCCTCTAGAATTGTTAAGACCAAAAAGGTAAGGTTGATTTCATTAGCAATTTGAGAGCTAAACGCCTCTTGGTTTCCTTGGCTCAATTTGTCATATGGAAGTTGAAGTCACAAGTCACAACTAGCTTAGTCAATTAGCATTGTTTATCGTGCAAAATTAAATTGATTAAAATCAAATGTACAGTAGTTAAAGCTAAAGTGATGATAACATATCCCCATAAACGCTAAATTTCTTGACGTTGTGCAGGAAAGCTCCAATGGGTCCAATAGAGTTGAGTGGAATTCAGAAGTGGGTGAGGTAGACAGCATTTACAGAGCAAGAAGGCAGCTCACCGATGCGTCCAGTGATGGAGTCAGCGGTTGCTACAGTTGTGCCGTCTGTGGCGGCCCAACCACTACAAGATGCTCGCGATGCAAAGCCGTCAGATACTGGCAAGTATTGCAATTTCCCCTTTCCCCCTTTTTCCCTTAATAGTTTTTACATTATCCTATATATAATTTTGCGTGGAAGCTTCATGCATTTGGTGGGTTCTTTCTCAGCTCAGCAAAATGCTTAATTACGGACTGGAGATGGCATAAAGTCCAATGCGTTGCAGAGGATGTAAGTTCTACTCAACAGCATGTACTTTTGAAAGAAGTATGGAGAATAAATATGGCTAAATATTGATTTTGTGAAGAAAAATTAAGTGACGGAAGTGGGGGATGGTTATGGACAAGCTCAATTGATTTTTTTTTTTAATTTTTTTATTGAAGTTATTAATTCATCACAATAGTTTCACCTCTGAATTGCATTCCTGTCAAATGGTATTGAAAATGGGAACTCTAAAGCTCAAAATATAAGTAGTTGGCTTTTTTTATTTATTTTTTTGTTTTTTAATACTTTCTTCACAGGTTGGAATCCCCAAGAATTCAAATGAAGAGGAAAATAATGATCATTCACCTGATCCCCTCTCTTTGGAATTTTATCCAGGTGTCTAACGAATTATATTATTTTTTTAGAGTCGCACTTTGCATGCCCAAATTTTGATTGGAGATATTTTCCAAAATAGCTAATTGCATTGGATGGGCAATTCCAATTCTTCATTAACTGTTAGTCTTCTCTGTCCTTGTTTGGTTATTGTAGAACGAACCACCAATATCAAGCCTCTGATTGAAAGTTCTCAGGTACGGTGGGGCATAGTTGGGGCCTTGGGGAGCATTATATGAGAAATAATTGATTGTGACATAAACCTATGATTTAATGAAGGAACTTACTAAGAAAGCACAGGATCTTACTGTGGAAGGGGTGAGATGCCTTGAGGAAGAAGTAGCGAAGTCTAGGTAAAGTTTTCATTTGTTGTTCTTGATTTCTTGTACGCTTTGCTTGTATAGCAACTTCAATTTAATATTCCTTTTTCTTATGTTGCGGTCAGGAATGAGATCATGTTTTTACAAGCAGAGCGTGACAAGTGGGCAATGCGAGCAAATTTTGCTAAAGAAAGATATCAGAGCTTTAAGAAAGAAACTGAACACCAGGTGAAATGTCCCAAAATTGAGGAGTGCATGTACAATTTGTCCATTTTAAGACAATTTTTACTTTCTTTTGTCTTTTTTATAGTTGTTTGCCTTGAAGAAAGAAAAGGAATTGATATCAAATGCCGAGAAGCAAGCTCAGAATATGGTTCATAGTTTATCTGAGAGGCTACACCACTTGCAGGTTGTGGTTGTGACTAATTCAGTTGCCTATAGTTCATATTTGTGCACAATCTTGTATTAATCTGTGCAAGCTAGTTTAAAATCCCATACAGACTGCAGTGCAAGCAAGCAATGCAGAGAAGAGAAAGCAAGAAGAATATATTCAAATGTTGTTCTCGTCCTGTTATTATTCATTGCAATTGTCAATTTACAGAGTAAATGTGCTCAGTTGAAGAGGGGGCTGCAAGAAGAGCGGGAACATATCCAAAGGCTCACTACAGAGCGTGATGAGATTCATGAAACTGCACAAATTGCCTTGAGAGAAGTTGAGGAGAAAGGGAAAGAGCTCCAAGTAGAGCAGGAACGTGTCCAACAGCTTAAAGAGGATTTTCTTAGAGATGTTACAGCTGCTGAATCTAGAGCAGTTGTAGCTGAGGTATTTGTTGGTGTCTTTTTTTTTTTTTTTTTTAATTAGTTGGCTCTCCTCTTTAAGCTTTATGCCTTATTCTAGGTGAACTTTCCAAATGACTTATAGTGCTTGCTCTTGGTTTGACCACTCAGGCAAAACTCCGTGATCTTGAGAGAAAAATCAGGTCCACAAATAATAAGGTGCATATTCTTTCAGCTTTGCTTGATGTTTATTGTTTCTTTTCCTTTTATGGGATAAAAAGTAATACAAATACTGGTGTTTTCCTTTGTATAGTTTGCCTTGACATAGAATTTCTTACGGCTTGAAGCATAAATGTAAATCAACATTTGAAATTTGCATGTTGTGCTGTTCAGGTATATGTTGATATGATGCAATTTGTTTAGAACCAAATGTATACTTAGTCCCTCACATATGCCAGTAATACATGGGGTGGTGGAACGTTAGTGAATGAAGTTCAGTGTCCTCTATGGAAATATAGTTCTTTTCTTTCAAGGTCTGATGAAAGAAACTGCTCAAAGCCATTTGGAAATATATCCAAAAGATGCTTGAGCCCAAATTCATGGTGTTCTTGCCGAATACAGCTGCTTCTAAAACTAAACCTTTTTTCTAATTTAATACTTGAGTTCTGAATTTGAAAATTCTGTTTCTGATTTCTTTGTTCTATACAGGTTGCTGTCTGGAGGGACAGTTTTGGTAGACCTGCCATGGTAAGTTTTTCAAGTTTCTTTTGAATTCAACTCTGGATGATTATAATGTTTTATTATGGACAAAGTAATTTTTATTGTGATTGAAGATAAACCATATGACCACTGTTAGGAATATATTTGTTACTATCTCTGGAGGTGGCCAGTGGCCGCATTTTATTGTCACTCAGCTTGACGCCATTATACTATGAATGAATTCCATCCAGCTCTTTGTCCAGAATTGGAGTAGGAGTTTCCATAAGAGCTGGTACATTTCATTTTATGAAACATTGTTGAATCAAGTGGCATAGGGTCTCAAGGAACTTGGTTTCTATAAGTTCTCTAAGTGTTCTAATGGGGATTGTCATTAATAATATCAAGTAACTGAAAATATATCAACAAGTTGACTACAGAATTTCTAAAAAAGATGGGGAAAAAAATCTGTTCTTGTATGTGTCTAGCTTGGCTAACTTGAACTCTTCAACTCTGAATGTTCCTGAAGCCATTTCCTATTAAATGTAGGCATGCGCTATTTGCCTGACCAATGAAAAGAACTTAGCCTTTGGTTGTGGGCACATGGTGAGCTCTTCCAAACAGATTAACTGTTTTTTCTCAACTCCCTTTACTTGACATGATAATTACCAAGTGATTCTGTTGCAGACCTGCAGAGACTGTGGATCAAAAATATCGAAGTGCCCTATATGCCGGGAGCAGATAACAAGCCACATCAGGCTGTTTCCCGGGTGACTATAATAGGGTGTCTTGTACATTTTCCAGGGGTGCCATATCTATTTTGATTCTATCATGTAACAAAGTTTCTCGCTGGTTCTGCATGTGCAATCCTTTCATACCTCCTCCATAGTTCTTCCCGCTTCTGCTACCCCACCTCCCCCAACAAATTGGACAGATTCAATACATATCCACAACATAATAGTTTGTTGATTGGAACAGCAAAGCAGAAGATGCTACTTCAAAATAGGGAAGAAAATGAAACTAGGCCACCCATAGTATTTGTAGTATACTAGTATGATATGCAGGTGATACAATGCAGTTTATCTTAAATCCTGGATTAAAGTACATAATCTATATAATGACCACATATATTGATCCTTAAGTGCAAACAGTTGGAGGTGTAAACTGTAAACATATAGTTGTCTGGAACTATTATGTATTATACTGCAAGAATTCTAGATAGCCTCTGTGAACTTGGCTAAATGACTAATGTAAAGCCTCTTTTCTGGACATTATTATGTGCTCTATTAAATTCAATCACTTTCCTCTTCTTCCCTTCTCTGGTACTATTCTATTGCTACTAATTATCTGACTGTGCCATATGCTGACAGATGATCATCAATTGTCCTGGGCTGTGATCTGGGTAACAGCATTAAAAGCCAGCTGGGTCAGTTGGGTTGAAAAAGTAGCCCCCGAGTGTTCAAAAGTAGACATGAATTTGTGATGGTTGTGTTTGTTTCAAGCCGCTGTTTGTGTATGAAGTTGTTATTTCAATCTGTACTTGTACATATGGTTTATGCTTCTTCTGTATACTGTTTTTGGGTTGTGCACTTGTGCTAAGTTGATTTTTACACTTCCTTTGATCCTCACAAAAGGCAAACCAGAAAGCCGATAGTTCCAGGTTTCTAGCCATATAGTACTGAATTTCTTTTTGAGATGATGAAGAAAATTAATACAATCACAGTTTATATTTTTGGACAGTGTCATGGAAAAATCAAAATCATTCAATTAATATTCTTAACCGTTCAAATTAAGCCATTTGCAACTTTCATACAGATTTTATGTATATCACAGAAGAGATTAAATTAATAGATGCTATAGCTCATAAAAGAAGACATTTGACTTGATAACTGTTTAACACTTGCACAAAAATAATCAGTATAACCTTCAGGGTTTTGATTAAGTTTGATTCCTAATAGACCAAAAAAAAAGGAGCACTATTTAATATTTATAAAAATCATAAACAGTTTTTATCTTTCTGAAAAACTCTCTATAGAATGCATTTTGAGTAATATCTAAATAGGAACCGCCTCGAAACTAAGCTTCGTTTTAATGAATGTAATCAGAACAGAAGGGTACAGAGGAGAATGCGAATGGAGGAAATGTTGGAAACTGTAATTTGAAATTTTCTAGATTTGGGATTATACGAACAATAGAACCCTTAGTCTTCGTAAACCAGTCATATTCGGATGTATCTTGTTTTGTGTGTTTAAAGTTACGTATTGTTAAAGTGTCCATGGATCATAAATAGAACCCTTAGGCTTCTTTGGTTTCTTCATTACTTAGAAACAGAGTCATAACTCAACTTTGAATGTCACTATATTATCATAGGGTAGTGGAAATGTGATTTTTGAACCTTATAATATGAGAATTTTTGGCTTTTCGGCATTCTACAATCTACAGCACACAGGTTCAAATGCTCAAGAACTCACTTTACATTCCTGTTTACAAGCAAAATTTTGCCTCAATAACTCGTTTGTTTTCTCTTTCTTTGTTTGGGTGTTGCAGAAGGAAAAACCATCAACCTCAAGCAACTAATTAATACTTCTCAAGGATGGAAGTCTTCCATGCCATGGCTCATGGAATATCTAGGGAAGCTTGCAATGTGGCTCATGGTTTATCTAGGGAAGCTTGCAATGTGGCCTATGGTTTATCTAGGGAAGCTTGCAATGTGGCTCATGGTTTACCTGAGGGGTTTCATTGCTTGCAGGTTGTGTTGTACTTGTAACTATTCCAGTTGCCTTGCTTATAGTTCATTTATCTGCATATTCTTGTATAAATCTAATGAAAAATTATGCAGAAAGTATTTCATGGACCCATTGAAGAGAAGAGAAAGCTAGAAGAATATATAAAAAACCTGGAGGTTTGTTTTCTGTAGTATGTTGTTTATTTGTCTTTCTAATGATGTTCTCTTGGAGTTTTTATTCATTTGCAGTTGTTATTTTACAGAGGGAACGTGATCAGTCAAAGACGGTGCTGCAAGATGAGAGGGAACGAATCCAAATGCTTAAAGAAAAACTTGATAAGAGTGATTATGCTGCACAAGTTTCTATTAGAGAAGTTGAAAAGATAGAAAAAGAGCTGCACGAAGAGAGGGAACTTGTCGGAGTTCTTACTAAGAAATTTCATAGGGATGTTACAACTGCTGAATCAAGAGTTGCTGTTGCTGAGGTATTTGTTTGTGTTTGTATAATTTCCTAGTTGGCTTATCTCTTGAACCAATTTGCCAGTCCTCACCTCTGGTTTGATCCCTCAGGAAAAACTCATTGATCTAGAGAAAGAAATCAAATTAAAAAATGTAATCATTTCTTCCCATTTCTCTTTTTTGTTTGTTTTAATTATAGCTTCAGTTAATTTGAACTCTTCTGACTTTGTTTCTAGGAATGTGCTATTTGCATGAACAAGGAAAAGAACATGGCCTTTGGATGTGGGCACATGGTGAGGCTTGCAGAGATTGTGCATCAAAATTGCATAGATTGTCCATTCTCTATTTGACATGATGATTGTTTAAGTGATTCTGATGCAGGCTTGCAGAGATTGTGCATCAAATTTGTCGGAGTGCTCTATCTGCAGGGCGAAGATCAACACCCGTGTGATGCTGTTCCCTTCGTGACTCCCTTTGATTTGACCATGATCGCAATTAGTTTGAGCTTTGTCAACTTTTAAAAGATTTGATTCCAAAATTTGATAAATTTTTATATAAGATTTTACATTCACTTTTTTGGTCCCTTCTAAAAGGTAACATTAGTATGTGTTATTTTATTCAACGTGAGAAAATCTTTCAACAAAAATACGTTAATCAAGATATTAAAAACTATCATCTTTCGTACTTGTTTTTGTTTTTGCTCTTTTGGCTTCCAATGATCGAAGGTTTCCTGACAACTTAAGTTACAACTAGCTCGATACTGGGGGTGGCAAGTTAGATTTATGATACATGAATTATTCAATTTATTCACTATTTTATCCAATCCTTAAAAAAAATATAGATTTAATGAATAAATTCAAATTGAATTCATCATTTTAATGAACGAATTGGATGAATTACGGAAACCCACTGGATCAACAAAATTTAAATTTGCCCATGAGCCAATTAATGTTTTTCAAAGATAATTACTTTTTCATATTTTCAGAAATATCCATATTACATAATAGTGTCATATGGGTGAACACCAACATCATGGTGGGTTCAACCAAATATATATATATATATATATATATATATATATATATATATATGTATGAAAGCTTATAGATGTTGTTTAGTATCGAAATGTTTGAATTATTTATAAAAGTTTTTAGGTTTAAATTGTAACACTTTTTAATATTTATAAAAATCCTAATGCTGAACAGTTTTCTTCTTCTAAGCTCTCTAGAGAACCCATAGTCTTCTTAAACCAATCATATTTGGATGTATCTTGTTCTGGGATCCGAATCCAAGGCAACTGTATGGGGTCTATTAAATTGTAATCGTTCAACGTGTGTTGGACGGTTACGATTGAATGAAAAAAATTTTTTAGCATGCATCCCGATGGATTTTTTAACTTCTTCTACATAAATTTTAATTGTTCAGCCCAAAATTTCTCTAATTACACATCGTGCAATTGGCTTGAAATCAATTCCACAGAATCCATATTCCTCGTTGTGTGTTTAAAGTTATTGTTAAGTGTCATAGATCATAAATAGAGCCCTCAGGGTTCTTTGGTTTCGTCATTTGTCTTTGGTTTCTTCATTTGTTAGAAATGAGTCATAACTCAACTTTGAAGGTTACTATATTATCATAGGGTAGTGGAAATGGGATTTTTGAACCTTATAATATGAGAAGTTTTGGCTTGTCACCATTCTATAGTACACAGGTTCAAATGCTCAATAACTCACTTACATTCTTGTTTATTCACAAGTAAAATTTTGTCTCAATAACTTGTTTGTTTTCTCTGTCTCTGTTTGGGTTTTGCATGATAAATACGATTTATACTCATCTTTTACCTCATTTATATAAGATTTATGGATTAGTTTTTACAAAAATGAGAGGAAAGATGATTTATCCGTGTAAGTACATCAAGAATAAGAGTTGGGCCACGTTAATGACTCAAGCTCATGGAAATCCTACTGGCAACAGGAAATCTCAAGCTGAAGGAAATCCTCGTTGTAATAGGAAACTTGTTTATTTCCTGAAAACTTAACGCTAAAAGCTTATAAATAGAACATGTAAGAGTTTTGGAGAAAGGAGAAAGATTAGAGAAAAAAAATCCCTGAGAGAATCAACCCTAAGGAAGAGAAGAGAGAAGCTGAATTGGAGGAGTACACCATAGCCTTTTACTTGGGAGAGAAAAAAAGAAGTGTAGCTGATGGAGAAGAAGAGCTTAGAGTCGCGAGGATCAATATACTAACAGTAATGTTTTCTTTTCTTTTCTTTAATTGTAATTAATTATGGTGACGTCTTCCAAAATTTTCTTTGATTTATTGAGTTTTATTATAGAGTAATTTTCTTGAGTTAGGGGGAGATGGAACCAAAACTTATGTTTTGAGTTTTCATATGAATGAGTTTTTATTTAATTATTCTTCATGAAGAGTATATCTTATTGGTCTTAATGCTATTTATCTATTTGATTGGAAGTTGAGCATGTGTTGAATAAAGAAGCTTTGTTAGATAAATTAAATCTTAAATGTGAATAACATGAAAGCAATTTATAAGGCATGCCATGAATCGAATAAGAGTAACTAAAATAGATATTAGGAGATATATGTGGTTAGTTTAAATTGTAATCATAAAATGAGATTTAACAACAACAAAAATTGATTTCATAAAACCTAATCCCTTTCAAATTGAATTAATATAGAATAGACGACCGAAATATGAATAATTAAGATGCTAATAATTATAACATTTCATGATTGATAGTGTTTGAAACTTGTTGTCTTAAATCTTTTGACTATATAGATGTATATGAAATTGAACTCATAACATTGTCGTTACTCATAGGAATTTTTTCTTGAAATTTTCCTATTTAATTTATCTTGATGTTTTTTTATTATTAATTTTTGTTAAATTTAGTTCATCATACTCACTTTGATTTGATCTCTCAAATAAACTTTGATAGATTAATAATTTTATTTGTATATTTTTCTCAATAACGAAAACTTACTCCTTGCTTTATTACTTGTACTAATAGTCTAGTTAAAAAGTATAATCGGATCAAGGAATTAAAACCATCAACCTCAAGCCCCCATTATGCAGGAAGTATTTCAAGCACCCAGCGAAGAGAAGAGAAAGCTAGAAGAATATATAAAAAACCTGGAGGTTTGTTTTCTATAGTATGTTGTTTATTTGTCTTTCCAATGATGTTCTCTTGGAGTTTTTATTCATTTGCGGTTGTTATTTTCAGAGTGAACGTGATCAGTTAAAGATGGGGCTGCAAGAAGAGTGGGAACGAATCAAAAGGCTCAAAGAAAAGCTTTTTTGTAAGAGTTATTGAGCTTCATAAGATGCTTCTGGAGAAGTTAAAAAGATAGAAAAAGAGCTGCAAAAAGAGAGGGAACTTGTCGGAGTTCTTACTGAGAAATTTCATAGGGATGTTGCAACTGCTGAATCAAGAGCTGCTGTTGCTGAGGTATTTGTTTGTGTTTGTATAATTTCCTAGTTGGCTTATCTATTGAACCAATTTGCTGGACAGTTCTCACCTCTGGTTTGATTCCTCAGGAAAAACTCAATGATCTTGAGAAAGAAATCATATTAAAAAATGTAATCGATTCTTCCCATTTCTTCCATTTTTGTTTGTTTTGATTATAGCTTTAGTTAATTTGCACTCTTATCTGACTCTGTTGCCAGAAATGGGCTATTTGCCTGAACAACGAAAAGGACATTGCCTTTGGATGTGGGCACCTGGTGAGTGCTACCATAAAGATATATAAATAGGTTTCTATCTCAATTCTCTACTTGACGTGATTGATGATTGTTAAGTGATTCTGATGCAGACTTGCAGATGTACGTTGTGCACCAAAATTGTCAAAGTGCCCTATCTGCCGGGCAAAGATCACCACCGTTGTGATGCTGTTCCGTTCGTGACTCCATTTGGGTACATGTCATGATTAGATTTGATGATCATGATGGCAACTAGTTTGATTTTTGTCAACTTTTTCAAAGATTTGATTCCCAAAATTTCATAAACTTTTATATAAGATTTTACGATATCTCTTTTGTTTCCTTTTAAAAGAGAACATTAATACTTGTAATGGTCCAAATGGATTCAATTATTCTTTTATAGTTATTTTTGACATAATGTTAATTAATTTTTAAACAGTTATAATTAAAATGTATATAAAGTATACATATTTTATTAAATAAATTTTGATCATTTAAAAATAAATAAATTTTATAATTAAAAAAGATTCAATAATTTTTTTAAGAGAAAGACCGAATTCAAATTCGAATATGTAATTACCATATTTAACGTGAGAAAATCTTCCAACAAATATTTTGACAACTATCATCATTCTTAATTGTTTTCGTTTTTGTTCCTTTGGCTTCCAATGATTGAAGGTTTCATGAATTGTGGTGGGGTAGCGGTGAAATGTTTGGATTATGAATAAAAGTTTTTAGGTTTAAATTATAGTTAACATAAGGTTTGTCACATTTTTTTTTCTCGTTAAATTTTAATTTAATGATATTAATTGATAACTTAACAGTAATATTTAAATTGATAATAATTAAAATTATAAAAATTCAATTGATAAAAATTAAATTACAGGAATTAAATTGACAATTGATTAAAACTATATAGATAAAAATCTTATTTAACCCTTTAAATTATTGTAATATTATTTATAAAGAAAAATATTATATATGAATAA